>CAJDSM010051687.1:8493-19927 GCA_903981925.1 Ostrea lurida | reverse complement strand
CATAATCCGTGTGTGGGTCCCGTTACACGTTCTGTAGCCAGTTCTGTATATGTGCATCCTTATTTTGTTTACGTCACCTTACTCTATATAGATCGTCTTGTTTTGAGTATATAGCCTTTTATTGTTTAGATATTAAGCTTGTTCTACACATGTAACTTGTCTAATAGTTTGGTACAGGGCGTGTAACAGTTTTGTGCTTGCAGCCTTGTTCTGTTATGTCCTGTTCTAGGTAAAGCTATGATTAATGCATATAGTACCTTGTTCTTCATCTTTGAAGAGAGGATTGGTTTGTGTTGACATCCTTGTTTTTCATATATTGCCTTGTTCTGTGACAAGAGCTCTGTTTTGTGTAGACAGCCTTGTTCTGTTAAACAGTTGACAAGTCGGCTGTAAATACTGTTTTATTTTATCCAATTTCACTTTGACAGCAGCCAATCACAGAAATTTTCATTACAGAGTCATGTTTATGATACATTAAGATATTTTTTTGCCTTATGTGCAGCCTGAAAATAAGCAAAAACAACTAAACAACCATTAAATATATTAAAACAAGGTCATTCTCAATGTCTATTACCACTTAATTCAATAGTTTTATTCTAACTAAAATGAATGACAATTTTTAGCTGCGAAGAATGATTCAGAATGCATTAGTTTCATTCCCAAGACACATGCACATGTATTTTTACTGTAATCTCAATGCCACATCTAAAAATAAAAATGTTACGTGCAGGGCTATCGTATAGAATGACTAGAAAAACATCTCTCCACATCCCTTTGAAAGAAATAAGACTTCTTAAAGCCCCAACAATAGCAAGAAATTAAAATCAACATGTAGAAATCTGGGCTGCCAATATAATTAAAATATAATAAGTGATAGTTGTTCATGTTCACATATATATTTATATATATACTTTCAAGATCATATTTAATATGCTGTCAACATCACATGAATAAATATCTGTACAATGAGTTCATACATTTATTAACAACAACTTTCCTGTTTCATACTGAATTGTACACATCACAAAATTCTAGCTTTTTATGACATGTATATATAATTAAATTACATTGGTCAATAGTGTAGTATCACATAAAACTTTCTAGTATTAATGTATCTTCATATGGAAGGAGTCATGATAAGTCTATATCAGCACTTGTAGTCGTAGTTGTCCCCCTTTCCAAACAAAAATGTGCCCTTCAATATAATTGTCTATCAATTCATCTTTTCTCCATATGTTAAAAGCTACATATGCAAGAAACCCATGTTCAGGGAGTTAAGTCCTGTTTAATACCATATGTTAATATTACAATCATGGTCAACAAGATTTCTGATTCCATCTCAAACTTTACAAAATTTATAGATTCATGTTGTGTATCTGTGTGCCTAAACAGGCTTATTCTAACTCCTTCTTTGGCAGCAGGTCAATGCACAACATGTACATACTATAATACATAATTACTAACTAACATGGGGCTAATGTGCTTGTACATACACATTCATTTGCATTGCTGATTGTATTAACATTTTGAGTCCAGGCATAAAGCTGCTGATCTCGAGAAGTTCCCTTGACTGACCATCTGTGTGTAGATTTGGAGAGCAGTACCGTAGTCATACTGTTGCACGGATTGTACTATCTGATGTAAGCCCAGGGTCACCGAAGATGATAGCTGTTACAAAATACAAACATGTCGATAACTCAGTCCAATGCACTAAAATATGGGATAAAGCATTACTGCACATCTTACACTAAAAGTGAAAGTTTCATTCAAAATGTGTTACATAGACTTACACTATTTTTCCCGTTAATCTGTCATACAAAAGTTCCAGCTTTTTAGAAACATCATCTAATTTTCTTTTCATTTGCTGAAAGAAAGGACACCAAACATAAAGTTCAATCAATTCATATACATGAACTCAACATTTCAACTAATCTTTGGAAAGAATACCAATGACCTGTTTAACACAAACTTTCAATTGTTATCACATTCCTTAAAATTACACCTTGTATAAAGGTCAGTGAGAAGTCTGGCTTTTAGTTCATGTCTACTTACTGCATTAGTTGCTACATTTGAACAGTTGTGTACTAGACCGCTAAAAATGTCCTGTACGACTTTGTGCTCTGAGGGAATTGGTCCTTTCTCCACTGGTTTGGGAGGTTCTTGTGGAGCAACAGAGGCTGCCGCCTGAAAGTGATTAAAGATGATACCTTAAAGCTATAGAATAACAGGTACATTTAACAATGGGATGGTCTGTGTCACAGAAGAGGACTTGGCTGTATATTGATTGAAGCATTAAAGCATGCTATTCATTGAAATGTGTTAGTATTGATTACTACATTTTTAATATTGTTTAAAAAAAATTTAAATAATGCATTAAAGAAAAGCATGCATTTTAGGATGAACTTGTATCACGTTTAAAATAAATGAATATATTTTTGACTCCATAACAAAACTTAGCCCAGAGAGTGGGATCTCTGTTTGAAGAGAACTGTTGTGAGGATACACAACTTCCTATTACCCATCTCACCTTCTGTTGAGTGCCGGAAGGAGCAGGGGGATTTTGGAATGTCTGCGGAGGATGCTTGGGCTGAAGGTACAGTGAAGTATTAATGCAAGAGTGCATGCCATGCAGAGATTACAGATAAAGCCAAAGTTGCATTCATCTGCTCGTCAGGAAAACTATATACATGTATACTTCACTGCCATGTCTCAATATCGTGTCTCAAATCTGACATATATTCTTATTCGTCTATTCATTATGATAGAGGGTTTGACAGTGAAATAACCTTTTAATAACAGAATATAAATGTAATCTAATAGACAAAAGCAAACAATTAAAAAAATATTAAAGGTAGCTCACTACACACAGACTTGTATTTCTTATGACACTACATCACAAGAGGATGATTTTAAATGGTTTTGTGAAACTACTTTGTAATTGACGGATTTATTTTTCTATCATTGCAGCTTACTGGATAAAGTAAAAGGTTTGTGACCCACAGAATCAAATTCAAATCCACCAGTCTTTTGTCATATTTATTGAATACTTTTTTTGAAAAATCATGTCTAAATCACGTCTTTTATCCAGAACTGCATACTTCCTGCCTAATTGACAAAGATGCTCTTTAAATATTATAACATCATCAATAGAAAACACTTCAAGGTTTAGTGAGCCACCTTAAAATCAATATGTCAAACTGATATACTGTAAAGGGCTTTAATTCGCAGGGCAAAAAATTTCACAATTTTGATCTTTCGGTATTTTGCGAATGGTTTAAATTTCACGGAAAGTAAAGAGACTGTATTAGATACATACCCCAAATACATTGAGCAGCACTTTCGTGATGGCTTTTACTTTCGCGATTGATAATGTAATCATGACTATAGCTAAAAATAAACCCACGCGAATATTTCTCCCTTTACAGTACAATGTATTTATCGTTAACCGTATAACCATTACTGTATACAGCGAATTTCTCATATCAGCAAAGTGGCTGGTTTACTAAAAATTAATTGCTGCTGCAGAATTATGTCTGTTTTCCCTAGATCGTTCTCTATTGTCCAATGCATCAATGATTGTTGACTTTAAGAAAATTTCTAAAAACAAAATGAAAAAAAAAAAAAAAAAAATACAGAAAAAACTTTCTCTACAAGCATAAATTCACTTTTACATATGAAATGATAACAAAAATATCCTTTATTTGCAGATGAAAAGAATTGAAGCTGACCATTCAGTGCTTGTATTAAGTGTACACAGCTGTAAAACGCAGAATGGGACATGTTCAACTTTCATGCTGGTTGAAAGGAAGTGGCAATGGCACATTAAATCAATCAATGGCTTCAGCAAGGCAGGTCTCTAATTTACAGCAATACTTTTTGCTGGAACTTTCAAAATCAGCCAATTTCAAAAGAGGGCCGTTACCGGTTTCACTGTACCAGAAAATTTCTGCACCTGTGTTAATTCTCCCGTTCTCCCCCCACTCCCCTCCCTGCCCCCCCCCAACATTCTGAAAAACATTTTGTCCAGCTTTATAATTTGCCCTGAATCATTTATTATCACATAATCATTAAAAAAGACAATACAATTTCATCTTCTTTGATGTCATCAATTCAGAGATAGAGAAACAGTTTGAAAATTTCATGGTATATCAATAATTCTACCTATTATATCATCTAAAATTGGTAAGCATTAGTATCATCAATGAATAGTTAAGGGGCACATAAAATTAATTCTCTTGGTTCTCAGGCCAATTATCTCCAAAACAGATGAGGGAGGGAGGCAATTTTTTTTTCTTTTTATTGGCAATAAAATATGATGAGGGAGGTATTTTTTAATCCAGAACTTGTTGGGGGAAAAAAAGTTCTCTGAAGTGAATCAAAAGCAATGAAGATTTTCCTTTATTTGAGTCATTTGAGGCCTGGTCATCTGGACTGGAGACTGCATGAACACTTGTGTAAATTTGAACATGTTATTAATTGTCTTTAACTGATTCATTTTGAACACAGGGCAATATGATTGTTACATGTATATTGATTAGGTTCTGATGAACTATTGATTAAAAAGTAAAGGTATTGATGTAGGGTACCTTAGAAAAGGGTACTAATTTAATTCAAACTACATTAATTTTAACTTTGGTTTTTGAAGATTAATAATAGTGTTGTGTGTTTGAAAATCGGAGGATCTATGATAGGTTTTCATAAATCAAGATTACATTGAGAATTCAATCTATTATTTCAGTCAAAATAAATTGCTGATGTTACTTAGATTTAGAAGTTCATGTAATAAATAACAAACAAGCCAATCATTTTATTTTCTTACGTTAAAATCAGAAACTGGGTTCGGATACCTTTAGTTCGTGTTACCACTTCTCTGCTGGTACTGATCCATTTTATTTTTTTTTAAAACGTCGCTGTATCAACCAGAAAAGTGTTGTTGTTTTTTTTTAAATTACGGGTAGTATGGTATAGCCACCTTATCCCACGCGTATTTATTTCAAAGAAACGATGCTAAGAACTCGCGTACATGTTTATGTCAACTTGATGTTTATAAGGCCTACCTTTATTTGCATACGTCGTAGTTTCTACATTAGTTTACAAATATTATTCCATATATATGTATATGCTCTGGTTTGTGAGGTGGTCCTCTGTTTTTCCGTAATACTTTCACACAACACTACCGTTGCACCTGAAATACGAAGAGATTATCTTCATCGTCAGCCATTTGTGCACTATATCAAAGTTGAGTTATTGTCCGTTGCGGAAATTAAAACACAAAGTTAGAGTTATCGCCCGTTGCGGGAAATTAAAAACACGAAAGGTGAAAAACGGCAATCTAGCACTCAATAAATGCGTCACTCAACAATCGACAGATCAGTTTTCAGTTTGACTAAAGTCATACCTTATCATATCGTAAATTTAGCAACGATTTTTTCAAATGGTAGGCGACTGCATCGCAGAATCACTAGACATTTGATGTCAATATGGGCAATTAGCGGCACCAAGTCAAAATCGAAAGTAGCTCCGAATGAAAGATTGCACCGAGTCAGGCATTGATCATGCCGAGTGCAGACGATTTATTTGGACCTGATATTAATACGGAACACAATTCAATTAATTTGGGTACATGTAGGAAGTTATATACTTTTACTGGCCCTTGATTCGGAAGTCACAAAGATTCAAAATGATATGCGGATTTATTTTTTTCCCAGATACGTAAGCGCATTACCAACTTTTTTAATTTATTGAAAATTCGATAAAATCGGAATGCGGCAACCTCAAAACAGATGCGGCGCGGGCCTGAGAACCGTAATTTCAATTTTATTTTGGCCTAAATAACATTTACAAAACAGAAATAAATGTGTAGCTCCCAAAAAAAGTAACTAACAAAATAAAATAGCAATCCAACATAAAACTACAAAACTGAATAGTTTCATCCCTGTCTACTTGGATATCACAGGGTGCCCCCTTACCTGTATTCTGGCCTGGTGTTCCTGGGGATTGTACAGGTTATAATTGGTGGCCCCTTCCTGCCTGTCTAGGGTCCTGAGGTACTGTGTTTTCCATACATTGGGCTCGTTATTCTGTCTCTCCATCATACTGTACTGGAGGATTCTACAAAATAATTTACGGTTTTGAATACAGGAGACTCTTTTCTTCAGTACAAACTGATAGTCACAATCTCAGCAAAAATGTAAATATTTCTATTTTGTAACCTTAGGCTTCTTGTCTTTCACTAGCGGGGGGTCATTCCAGGCCGAGGAGGGTGGATTATGCATATAGGAATGCATATTCTGGTATTCACTCACAGGTGGCACCATAGAGGAGGCAGAACCTGACCAATGAATGAGATTTCAAAGCAAAGTAAGTATTTGTACATACAGACACATCGGAGAGGCTTTTCCCCGATTAAATGTTATTACTGTATATAGATATAACAGAATGTTGATACCTGGATTGGAGGGAGGTTGATATACATTGGTTGGCTGGTTTGATGGCTGAGTAGATGCTCCCATTCCACTATAACACAAGCAGAGTTATCAATACTGATTTATAGGGGAAACAGTTCATGTAATATAATCAACCATGCAACCCTTGCAGCATTCAAGTATTACATGCATTAAACCAATTTTCACTGTTTCAATTTATGGAATCAATTTATTTTACTACTTGTTCCCAATTTTGGAATTTTGCACAAGTGATTTCTCTAACCAAAACAACATAAGTTATGCAGAAGCGAAATGCTGACGTGAAGTTCATACACAAAGCAATGCTACAAATTTCACATGGCTGACTAAATACACACATATAATAAGATTATATTTACTAGTATCTTGTGACTCTGTGAGTTATGACACACTTACCTGTAGTAAGAAGGATCATATGTAGGAACTGGATTAAATGGCTGACTGTTCGGTTGATATCCTCCTGATGAGTAAGTGTCCAATCCATAAGCAGATGCAGAAGTAGTTGCAGGATGGGAGGGGTACTTATGTGACAGCGGGCCTGTGGGAAATAAAACTACCATTTATAATCATTCTAGATGCAATTCAAATATTCTGACTTTCACTTTCTTGTACATAAGTAAGATTTACTGGCCAACACGTTATTATTTTGCAAGAATTTACAAGGCAATGGTCATTAGAAAGCAACATTAGATACCTTTAGACATGGCTCCAGTACTAGATGGAGGGGTTTTTGGAGCAACATTTGCTGCAGGATTAAAGAAAGAAGGCTGGGATGTTGCCCCATTCATGTGTGAGTAAGGTGTGGTGTAATTCATTGGGTTGTTGTAAGAACTGCTGGGTGTGGTCACAGTTCCAAATGACCCCTTGGCCTGTGTCTGATGGGTCCCCACCTGACCAGTTTGTCTCTGAGCCTGGGAGGCTCTCTGCTGGGGCTGAGGGGCACCTGCAGGTAATACGTTAATCTTCTGGAATGGACACTGTGTTCCCTGAGCTCCTAATGAGTTATATAGTCTATCTTTCAAGATCATGAGATTTGCCTGCAATAAAGCAACAAATAAATATGCTGAAAATAATATGTAACATTTTGATCGTTGTGGTTATTTTCTGATTACATGTTCTTAAATGAAAATAGTAACTAGAAAACTGACATGGTCAGCAAGGCCCCGCCGAAGGCTATCAAAGGAAAATGACATCTGTATGAAGGTGCTGTGAACCAGAATTTATACACTTCTGCTCTTCTTGCAGAGTACAATTACATTGTATGCAAAGTTTCAAAACTGTTAATAAAAACTTTTGAGTTATCGCATCAAAACGAAAATGTTGGAACAGCGACGAACGGACGGCGGACGGAACCCAGATTTTATACACTTCGTCTTTATTTGTAGAGTACAATTGTGCAAAGTTTCAAAACTGTACGAAAAACTTTTTGAGTATCGCATCACCAACTTCAGTTCGCATCAAGAAAAAATGTTGACGGACAGACTAACAGACGGGTGGACAACCCAGAATTATACAGCTTCTGCCTTTATTGTAGAGTACATAGTGCAAAGTTTCAAAAAACTTGTACGATTAAAACTTTTGAGTTATCGCATCATAACTTCATTATCGCATCAACACGAAAATGTTGAGGACGACTAAGGACGGGCGACGGAACTTCAGAATTTATACACTTCTGCCTCTTATTGTAGAGTATACAATTTGTGCAAAGTTCAAAAACTGTACCATAAAACTTTTTGAGTTATCGCATCACAACTTTAGTTATGGCATCATGACGAAAATGTTGACGGAACAGACGAACGGACGGTCGAGAACCCAGAATTTATACACTTCTGCTTCTTATGGTAGAGTACATTGTGCAAAGTTTCAAAACTGTACGGTTCAAAACTTTTTGAGTTATCGTGTCACAATAAAATGTTGACGGACAACGTACGACAATTGTGATTACTATAGGGACCCTATTCATGCCTAATCAGCATTAAGCACTATTAATTGCTAGAAAAACCTGAATATATTTGAAAGAAATAAAAAATTCCCATTAGAGTACCTACATCTGTGGAGTTTCCTAGGTATCTGACGGCTGTATCCAGGCTGCCCTGAGCTGCTAGAAGACCGCATAATCGTTCATCTTCTCGGCCATAGTCCCCCACTGATGTCCGTCACCTGTCCCCTGGAAACCTCCACAGCTTTCCGCAAGTACATCACTTTCTCCACCATGTCCTGTAGTCACAAAGATCAAATTCTGATTCAAATCAAAACAGTTCAAAACTGCTATTAATTTCATTTGATCCCCTCCAATATTGTATTGTTCACACTCTTTTCACAGGGTCAACAACACTAAGACAACAGGGATAAATATTACAAAATAATTTTACAAGTACTGACCCTTGACCTTATGCTCCAAAATCAAAAGTGACTACACCATAGGCTATATGGGTGATATATTTGTGAAGCCAAATAGATGGGATTATATCATGAAACCACTTTTAATCCACAAATGGTATACAGTTGGACAAAGTTAACCTAACTACTTTGGTATAGGCATTTATGAAGAGGACATAGACCAGCTACCTGTAAATCAAGTGGAGTGTTGTTTCCTTCTGAGTTCTCATACCAGTTCTTTAGGAGTTTTTCTACATTACCAGAACAGACATAACACAGACTGGCATACACACTCAGATGTCCATCTATTCTCAGTCTCAAGTCTGTCTGCCAACGTGTCTGAAATAAGAGATCAATACTGAATTCAATATCAAGAGTCTGGTATCATACTGGCTACATGGAACTCATTCAGCACTAGGAAAAAGTCTATGTACAGTAAAACTAAGTTACAGCAAACATGCTAATAAATTCATGCTTATCGCAAAGTCATTTATAATATCAATGAAAATTGTTTTTCCCTAGCATTTCACTGTTTCCTGTAGAATGTGTAAATTCATGACGGCGTTGTGGTGTATCTTCAATGACTACTTACCACACAGTGTGGAGAATTGGTCAGTAGAGGCGTAGGTTAAGATTAGGGCCAGGGCTTCCTTCCAGTTACGATTAAATCACAGGTTTCTACTAGTGACCAATCATGAGTAACCACTGAAGATATCAGCTATAAGAAACAAAAGAAAACATGGTTTTAAAGAAAATTGTCATTTTCTAAATCCAAATTTCAATCCACTATCAATCTCAGCACATTGTACAAATAAAACAACACACAAACATCTCAAGTTGCTCAGATTCAAGAGACAGAAATGCCCTTACCTTCCAATGCTGCACTTGCTCTGTTGGAAAAATCTTTTCTGTGTTCGACTGAGAAGGTCTGGCCCACCAGCTATTGCCAAAATAATGGCCTCAGCCATTTTGTTTTCACATAAACATATTTCTACTGCAGCTTCAAAGTTTCCAGTCAGCAATGCCTGACTTAAAAGTCCATCAGCATCTAAATAAAAAAAAAAAAAAACATTAAAAGAAAATAAATATAAATTTTCAGACTTATTATATCACAGTCAGGGCACATGATACATCTGTCAGGAAATGCACTACTTTACAAATACCCAATTAATACTATAGTATTGTGTAACTCGGAAAATTGCACACATGACTCAGAGCACCCCTACAAATTCATGTATGTAATTTTGCGAAATATACAGTACTATATTAATATTTTTTTTTTTTGTATTTCATATTCTGTGTAATAGAAATTATATTTTACAATATATCAAAACTAAACCTATCCAATCGTTATATAATAATAATCAAAGATGTTTTTGGAGGCAAAAACATGTCAATTTATACAGGAAAAGTGTGTTGGAAGTGATGAAATATGGTCGCAATCAGCATAAGTCTGTCGTTTAAATACAAGGGGTAGCTAAGGCAGTTTAGACGGTTTTTATCAATAACGTTATTAAATTTAATCAATAACTTTATTAAATCTTTACATTGCATATCTGTCTTAAACTGAAAAACTTCTATTTATACTGAAAGTTTCAAGTTAACTGCATTATAAAGTAACAGTAGTTTCTGCAGTGACTTAAACAAATTACCTTGGTCTGTGGGTATGACGAGTGGCTTGAGCTGTTCTTCGATACAAATTACCTTGGTCTGTGGGTAAGACGAGCGGCTTGAGTTGTTCTCAGTCTTAGTGGCTTAAACAAATTACCTTGATCTGTGGGTATGATGAGTGGCTTGAGCTGTTCTCAGTTTTAAGTGGCTTAAACAAATTACCTTGGTCTGTGGGTAAGACGAGTGGCTTGAGCGTTCTCAGTTTTAAATGGCTTAAACAAATTACCTTGGTCTGTGGTATGATGAGTGGCTTGAGCTGTTTCTCGGTCTGTGTCTCTAGATTTACTACTCTGAGATAAGGCTATATCATCAAACGCTGAGGCAGCTTCATCTTGACTCACTGGTGTCTGAAAGCAAATCAGTTAATAGTTACAAACGAGTTGAAACACATCAAGAATATCAATACTGTTCTATAGTGAGGATGACTAAATTAGCAGTGAATCAATGAAAGAAAAAGTGAGCAAGCTCACATACCCCACGCTCCCACATTGCTTGAAATGTAGTTTTGGGCAATCAGGTAGGAAATCATAATTGAATATCGGTTATAAATGGATACACATAATTGATTAACTATTGATTATAGTAGGATATTTTTCTAAAAAATAAAGAAGAGTCTTTTTCATTAAACATACAATAATTTTATCCTTCTTCCATTCAGTGTTTAATTGGTGAAGAGGTCAAAGGGGCATAATCCTCGAAAAAAAATGAATCAGAATTTCCTGTGTATATGCCCATCTACACAGTATGTTCTTCATCACTACAAAGTTTCACGATAATCTGTTGAGTGGTTTCAGAGGAGTCGCGCTGACAAACTGTTTCAATAGTATATTTAAATGTGGCCAAATTTCTAAGTTCAAAAGGGGCATAATTCCCGAAAAAAATTGAATTCGGAATTTCCTGTGTATATTGATTCTCTCCCC
>CAJDSM010051685.1:0-13797 GCA_903981925.1 Ostrea lurida | reverse complement strand
TACACATTTTGATATATTGGACGATGTTTTATCATCAATAATAATGATCTTCAATCATATGTGATTCAAATATCCCAACAAACTAGAAATAAGGACACCACAAAGTTTTTTCCAATGTCTGATTCGTACCTTGGATATTTTATTGAACATTGACATTAACGCAACCTAACTTTACTCAACTTTATGTAGAAATATTCCATCATCACTGCACATGTGTCTCAATCTTTTCGATACGCAAGATTTTTGTTCTGCGTATGACAGTTTTTGAATCGAGGCAAGCTACGTTACAACCACAAGTTGTTGTTGCCAGGGGTTTCAACAGTCACGTTTTAAAGGCAGGCAATTTGTAACATTTTATGGTCGTTATAGATTTAGTTACCAATATGACCTAGTGCTCGTCTGATGGTGTTCATGCATTGTTTAAGTCCGTTTGTTCAACAACTGATTTGAACTACGGGTTTGTTCCGTTTGCCTTATCATAGACTATTGGCTTACCGGCGGGTTGTGACCGGTCAACGGGATGCTTTTACCCCTCTTAGGCACATGATCCCACATCTTGTTGCACAACTTTTTTTTGGTATTCTATTTAGGACTTACGAGAGTGATCACTGTATCGTTATCTTTGGCCTTTATGCAATATATGTGTAAATACATATTTAATTGTTTTAATATACAATTAGGCAAGGTATCGTCGTTTAAACGTAAATTCATAATCCAAAAAACATATACAAATTGGAATGTAGGGCAACACGGACTTCCGACCAAAAGCGAAGGCAGGATCAAAGGTGCATGGAGGAGTAAGCATCTTCTGCTTACCGATCACACCAGCCGTGAGCCGTATAAAGTAATTTCAAACTAGAACAAGAAAAAATTTCAAATTCATATATAATTCAGGATTAATTGTTTGATACAGTATTAGCCTTATCATAATGTAAGATCATATTATGTACTTCACTGGGGGTAAGGGTCAGGGGTGTTGATTGCCTCTCCGTGTATAACTCATGATTGAAAACAAATTAATATTTTTTTCTAAAAAGCAAGACCAGTTTTCTTCTATTTCTTATTTTTTTACTTTCGAAATTTATTTCAAAATACAATTGTTTTTAACGTATTTAGATAATCTACTAACGATATAATGATATAGTATGCGTAATATAATACTGCATTTCATTTCGTAACTAAAATACCAAAAAAAAAAGTTTGAAGTACTATATCATAATGTATTTACAAGTTTATAACTCAAATCCATGTTATGGTTTTAAATTTGGGAATTTAAATATTGGGTAATATTCCTTTTCAATTTGTTCCTGAAATGCTTAACCCTCCCCCTAAAAGAAGATCACTTTTATCCGCTTTCTGTATTTCGTCATCTACTCGGTCGTTTTAATGGTCGTTCAGCTGGAAACATAAGTGAGCATTGATTTATCATACGCTATAAAATGAAAATAAGTGTATATCTGTATTTTCTGACAGCTCATATGTTGATCAGAGTCAGTGTATTATTTAACTGTTTTAAAAGAACAATGCCAAATTTGAACCACGTGTTATGCTAATCCTTTAAATAACTGTCATTCCAATCCGGCATGTCATTATATAATTAGATAAAGGGATACTTATTCTTAGCTTCCCATTCTTTAAAAGC
The DNA here is from genome assembly GCA_903981925.1 of Ostrea lurida. Classification (NCBI taxonomy): domain Eukaryota; kingdom Metazoa; phylum Mollusca; class Bivalvia; order Ostreida; family Ostreidae; genus Ostrea; species Ostrea lurida. The sequence continues at coordinate 12,155 of CAJDSM010051685.1, read as the reverse complement.
CTACTCATTCATTTAACTTTTGAGGCGCCAAGACTGCTGCATTATCTGATCTATTATTCCACATGAATATTTCAAAAAATCTGAACGCCATCCATTCAACTCTAAATTTCCCACTACAAAGAAAACAAGCAACATTAAATTTCTTAAGGATATAAATAATATAAAGTAATTAAATCAATTTATATCATATACATATCAAATGAAATAAGTCAATCGTAATTTCATCAACTCTAGATCTCTTCTGCCATGAAAAAAAAACATAGTTTAAATCTCTGAAGAATAACAAATATACAACAAGGGTAAAATCATTTTATATTATATACACAAGTCGTCCATGTTGATCGTACTTGGGATATTTATGAAAATTGACATTAAAGGCAAACTATACTATACAACTTTAATGACAACGGGACGATTTAGCTTATCCATCGTAACTTCCCATTTATGTAGCGAATATTCTCATCATCATCTGCATGTGGTGTGTATTTCTCTCAAACTTTTCGATACACAGAGCTTGGTTCTGGCGCAAGATATTTTTTGAATCGAGGCATGGCTTACTTATAGACATAGTTTGTGTCGCAGGGGTTTCAACAGTTCCGTTTAAGGCAGCATTTTGTAAATTTTTTATGGTCGTTATAAAATTTAGTTTACCCAATAGGACCTGCCATTGAGTCAAATGCTGTCTGATGATGGTTTCATAACATTGTTAGCCGTTATTCACACCTGATTGACTAACGGATTTTTCGTTTACCCTGATAAGACTATGGGTTCACGTTAGTTGTGAGTCAACAGGGATCTTACACCTCTTAGGCACCGATCCACTTCTGGTTGTCCAGGTGTTTCGTGTTTGCCCAATTCTGTTTTTTTGTATTGTATTTAGGACTGCTAGATTGATCAACTGGTTCGTTATCTTTGCTTTACGTATAGAATGAAAAAAGAAAGTAATATACGCCTTTAGGCAAACTCTAGATCCGCCCCTACCATTAAAACACAATTAAAATATCTGAAGGATACAAGTAATAGAAACTAATGATAATGATTTAATATATATACATATACATTGGATGTATTTCATTCACACTCATTTAATGTCAACATATCCGGGTACAGGTGAATATCTTCTTTCTGCCCCCCTTTTTCCTCATTCGTCCCCAGACATACGGTGCTAGTACACATGCAGAGGACGAGTAAGACGGCTAGACTTCCAATGTAATTCCTACATTGGCAGATCCTTGTTTCTACAGGGGTGGTTAATGTAACTCGACACATTTGCTGTTCTGTTGATGACGTTCCAATGTTGTTGATATCGTCGGGACAGCTCCATCTTTCAGTAGTAAACTATAACGTTCTAAAATGTAAATAAAGTAAAACACCACTTTTTTTTAACTCCTAGTTTTTGAATAATGAAAGATCAAACTGTAGAGCCAGATATTGTGGAACTGTTATGCATGGGTAAATCCAGAATATGAAGTTTAGGGGTACGTAAACTGGTTTAACCTGCCATGAGTTCCAGAAATCGAACCCAAGCATTGAAAAAAAACATTCATAAGCAACGGATTTTGGTATTGCTGAAAAATCATCGGTATTTCACATCTTTAATTATTCTTAATAATCAATAAGTATATAATAAGATATAGATACTGCAGGTCATTACAAATTCAAGCATCGATTTTTGCCGATGATCAAATGAATTGTTCTATGCGGCATTTGAGTATCAACTATACGAATTTCGAGATCCGCAATTCGATATCTAATCCACTAATCAAATTAACGAAACAATGTATACTCCTTTTCGGTAATGTGTAATTTGCATCCGTTATTGCACAAGATAAAACACACATTATCAACATAATGGACAAAGGCAGAATTTCGTAAATTATATAGTCGTTATAACAATTTATTTTACCAATATAACTTACCGTTGAGTCAAATGCTGTCTGATGTGTTTCATAGCCATTGTTAAGTCGTTTTTCACACACTGATTTGACTACGGATTGATTCGTTTATCTGATCAAGACTATGAGCTTATGACGGGAGTGACCGGTCAACAGGGGATGCTTACTCCTTCTAGACACATGATCCCACCTCTGGTGTGTCCAGGGGTCCGTGTTTGCCTAACTCTTGTTTTTGTATTTTGCTTGGGACTTGCAAGATTGATCACTGTTCGTTGTGCTTGCCTTTACAACATACCACTGTTCATAAAATGTCCTGTATATCTAACCTTAATGCCAATCGCAAAATATAGAGCTTGATCCCAGCTTTTATTGATGTAAAAGATTCTTGACACGCACGTGTATGACTTCCTGTACCCAAAGAACAACTACCTTCCATGACCATGAGTAATCCTGTTGCGCTATACCCTCCAGGGTGAAAAGTACAAATATGATTTATACAAATTACACACAGCAATATTTATCAGATTTTATAAGGAATGATGCTTAGCAATTTAAGACATAATGCATATCAAGTTGATAATCAATTGAGCAACACGTAAACAGAGAATATTGAATCCGAATGTTACAGAAATATTAAGTGATCTAAACGAGGCCCACTCCAGTTACGTCGCACACTTCACTTAAAAAGTACAACTTACAACAAAACTTCAAAACCAACGGACAAGAGCAAGAATTGCTATAATAGTTAACCTGGAATATGCTGTATTGTAGTGAATTAAAGGGTCCGTGTTTTACACAACTTCTAATTTTACATTCTTTGTGATATATCCTACTGTGAACTCCTATCTGTAGCTCATGACTCAATGTCAGAGGTTTTTCAGAATTGTTTTCTTTGCGTGATTTCAGGAGATCTTCGAATTAAACGACATTTTGCCGAATACAGCATATGGGAAACATCTATTTCAGGTAAATGTTTTTATATATACCTGTAGCATCTGTAATAACAGTCACAATAATGTAATAGTCAAAATATATAGAATAGTCACGATATACGTAACAGATACATTATGTGTTATAGTCCCACAGTATACTTTAAAACTACAGCTCCATGTAAAAATCATTCAGAGGGTGATAAGTCGACCGTCAGGGATTGAGCTAATACTACCAGTATACCACACCTTGCCGCAGTGATCTAGCCCTCTCCGATTTGTCTTTTATTTTTCTTAATTCTGGCGCTACCCCCTCCAGGAAAGAGTTACACTATGGCAGCTTTATTCCACCCCCTATTAGAATGTTTTAGATGTGGGTGGTATAGTTTAGACCTCTATTATCATTATTACAGGCAAAATTACCGGTTCCTGTGGTACTACGTATTGCTGCCCACTGGTTTGTGTAGAAAAAATAATCAAGGCACCCGAAAGGAAAAATGTTCTTTAATTTCATAGGGGTCTTGATGTTTTTACATAAGTTCCTGTGGCTGTCATCTGGTTTTTTTTTTGGGGGGGGGGGGTTCAGACAACTGCAGATATGTAAATGTGTTGATAATACGTTGCTTTAGATAAATCCTAGATCTTGCCTAATATTCTGGGAAAAGAATCATAGTATAGTGCGTTTCTCCTTTAACTCATCATCGGCGGGGTTTCCCGCAGGTAATAATTCGAAGGCTCGCCGATAATACAATAACTTCAGAGGACACTATGAAATGGTTTCAGGACACCCTCTTCCTTAAGAAAGGTGTGTTTGACAACTCTGGCTCTCCTATGCTTATCGGTGTTTAATTGTCTGAAAATGGCACGAGTCTATACGCAATGCTCGCTACATGTAGTAATGCAAAAAATTCACTAAGCGTTGTCATTACCGTCATCAGATAATTACTTAATTGGGGAGATATTTCTATTCTACAGATTATTGCCCTAGCCAACTGGTAATCTGCGCACAGTTCTGTGTATAAAGGCACGAACTATTGCAACTTGTTCTAAATTTTTCCTCAATCTCTGATCTGCGCGTGTTGTGCCTGAATCCATGGTTTTTTTTCTTCAAGTGAATGCAACATTTACTTAAATGGATCATTTCCCTCCCGCTTTACACTGTAATTTCCAACATTGCAAATTCAATTCACTTATTATCTGTATGCATTTTATTGGATGAAACCTTTGGTGATACATGTAGGACATAGTCGTAGATGAACGCCATCCGAAATTGTTACACATGTACATGTGTTATGCGGTAGTCCAAAGTGTCATTGCGCAGAGGAACAGAAAGTTATGGTAGTATGCTTTGAAACCTTGCAGCTTTTACCTTACCGAAATGATAAAACTAGTGAAATCAATTTAAAAAAGTGTTTTGAGTGGTAAAAACTAAAATGAAATTTACGGTAGATTGTAATGGAAAGAAACAAAAAATAAAAATAAATATTCTTTTTATGGTGTAGAGAGGCCAACTTACGATTTAGTAATTCGTTCGTACGATTTAGCTATTTGTTCGGACGAATTACTAATTTGACCGAACAAAAAAGAAATTCGCTAAGAAGAATTAGTAAATTTATTTCGCCAATTATTTATTTGTTCTGACTTTGCTATTAGCTATAAAGAAACGCCCAAACACTAAAAACGTAGTTATACATCTTGTGAGCGACCCAAGCGGGATACATTTTACACCACTGAATATAAGTGATAACACTAGGAAAATATATGTAGGGGATAGGGTAAAAGTCTCTGGGTGGAAATTGGTTCATTTAGCTCCAAGTCTCCAGCATACACAGGTCCCAACGTTTAAGGACAGAGGCTGGGTAAGAAGATTTTCACCATTTGTTTTAGCTTGTAATGTCTTCGTTAGTTTACTGTATTTACCGTCTCCACCTTGATTTAAAAATGTTTAAATGAAATATTTGGAATTGAGTCCTATTTTGGCGTGTGTCCCAGTTTAGGTTTTGTGCGCCCCTATCACCACTTTATAAGGTGTGTGACTTTAACAGTGACGTTGCCGTATGGCTAGAAACTAATTCTTAAGAGTAAATAGATAATTCGTCCAATTTATTAACTCGTCCGAACATAGATATTTGATTTCACCAACATATCACTCATTTTATTGTACACTTTATTCATTTTCACACGAACACACACACACCCTGAAAAAGATAGCGTAAATGGACATTGAAAAATTAAATTAAAACAATAGAACCTATATATTCATCAGCTTCCCAAAGGAATATAAACATCATTAAAATGCGTTTGATAAAATATCCTAATATTTCCCACTACAATATGATAAGGAGAAAGTTATATCTTTGATCTTCTGGTGGAATTCATTCAATACCCCTCAAGTCATCTGAATAAACCAATATTAATACATCACTTTACATGTCTAGGCCAGTTCTCCTCCCTGTCTGATGACGAGGTGCGGGTGTTGTTCTGTTTTCTGTGCTCTGACTCCGGTACCCCCGACTTCACTGATGAAAACTGGCTGGACATTCTTAATGAGATACGACAGTGTGTGCACAATAAGGACAGTGTAACAAGTGAGGAGGCACAGCGGACTCTAGACGGACTGAAGTCACGTGCATTCCTTTGGGATCAGGACAGAGTACACATCACTGAGGACGCCAAGAACGAGACCATGTACCGTTTTACAGGACTATACTATGTGTATTATTTATACAGTTACACTACAGCTGTGAGGTATATGAGATCACGGGGATACATCAGGAAATCTGGAGAGAAATGTGTCGTTAGTGGCAGCCTCGTCTGTGATAACGTACTCATACACCGCCTACAGATGGACATACTGACCCATATCACCATGGAGGACACGGAGATATATGATGAAGTGTCACAGATCTGTAAGTATAAAGTCAATGAACTGTTTGATGACGTACATCAAGCAGTCTATATACAACTAGTGTACTGTTCATTGTAATTGTTGATTGATTTGAAACCAATGGAATATTAATAATGGCATGGTTCTATGATATTGGATTGCAGTATAAACGTACATTATATAACCAGACACAATTTCTGATGAGAACTTTACGCATTGACTTTATTGGAATATTTCACGACATTTGTTTTGTTATTTATGATTTTCAAACTGTTATATGTTGATGTTTATAAGTAATTAACCAACACACGTTTATGTTTTCTGCAGTGAATATCCCTCTAAATATATCACGAATAATACAGTGATTGATGCATGTTATTTATGTTCTATGTTGGTTTGTAATTCCAAGCAGAGGCTAATCAAATTTTGATTCGAAACTCCGTAACCATGAATAAAGAAAGGGGTAAAACTCCTACCAAGACGAAAAAACTTCCCACTCGCTTCAAATGATAATCACAAAAGCGTTTCAAAATGCCTAGTCTACATATCACAGTGCACAAAGGGATGTTTTGACTTCATGCACGCCGAATTTTAAGTCACAGAGTCTTGAAATAGCAAATATATGTGTAGGACTCCAAAGTGCGATGGCTACTCCCAAGTGCGATGGCTGCCCACAGTCGCGATGAAATCCTGCGCCCAAACAACCGATGTCTGACACGCAAAGTGCGATTGGTTCTCATCATACCCCAAAGTCGCGCATGCGTCTGACACGCCAAAGCGATGGTCTCTCCCGATCATGACGCCAAAGCTCAAACAACAGCTGATAAAAAGTACCATCAGAGAGTACCATGGAGTCGAGTTCTCTCATTATAAATTTCGGGATCGTCCCTTTTCTAATCAGTTTATCCTCAGAAAAAAGATTCGGCGGCGCAACCCATTGATCAGTTAGATTTCTCGTGTGACGATCCTACGCGCGGGTCTCACATTAATGCAATACAACGTGACGTAGTCGAGCGAAAACTGCTAGTCCCACTATGAACCCCGATCGACTTGGGCGTGTAAGACCATCCACATTGGAAGTAACGTGTAGGACCACTCGCACTTTGGCGGAGCTTCGCACTTTTGCCGTCCGTAAGCTCAACAAGCCATCGCCACTTTGGCGCAAGACCATCGCAAAACTCTTGGGTCGAACATCAGCACTTTGGAGTCTTACATATGTATATGCCATCATTTTAGAGATTTTGCCCATTTATTTCTACTCGGACATTTACAACTCACTGTAACCCGATGAATTTTCCCCTATGACAACAGCGAAATCCAGACAAGTAGGGCATAATTTGCATCTCTTGTGCAAAATTTCTCATAAATTCTATGCTACTTACTTGCTCATACTTCAATAAAGTTGTCTATGTATGATATATCCGATATTTTATTCTGCAACAACTTCGACTGCTAACAAAGCCTGCCAACTTTCATAGCAATCACACTGTGTACAGATTTTACCTCTGATATGTACGATGGCCGATAGCGGCCGTCTCTTTACACTAACGTTTTGTGTGTAACGTGTACAACGATTCACTGAAAATCAACTGACACTTTACACATACAAGCAAAAGTGTTCAGTGCCTTTGCAAAAGTCCATGTACACTCTACACCAATGTTATGTGTGTAAGGTGTCAGGAAAAGTTTCATGTACACTCTACATCTAAAGGTGGTATCAAATTCCAGTATTCCGCCAAAACAAAAAGGGCATGGTTAAAATACCAAGAATATAAACCGATCACATTTCATTTAAAGGGAACGTAAGGTCAAAAATGATAATTGGTTAATTCAAATACTGAGTTGGTAGCAATTAATTCCACTTGTTATTTTCATCTGATTGTTATCAGTTGGGTAGAAATCAACTATTAAATACGACTACACATGAGCTGCTGGAGGCTGCCATTTTGAAAGATAAAAGTTATCGCTCTTTTTGATATTTCCCACAATCCAATATGTTGATGACGTACAAGAGTCAATTGTCTCCGAGTGAAAGCAGCTGATCAGGTCTGACTGCAAAGGGTATCAATATGAGCCTGCTTCCTTAACACCTATGTTGGACAATGATTCTGTATGTTGCTTTGAAGTTGATTTATGTAATCTGTATTGAATGAGACTTGGATATTTTTGTCACTTGATATGATGAAAATATAGAATGAAAATCAAACCATTATACTTCATCACTTAAGTAATGAGTTTTCATGAATGTGCATGTATTTCACACAACAAATTTTCTTTTCCTGGTAGTTTTCTCTTTCTTTGATTTATTGGAACATCTGTTTACAAATGAATGTTGCAATGTCACTACACCACTGCAGTAATTGCCACGTAAATGTCAAAACTCCAAAGATTAACTGCACAGGGGGGATGAAATGACCTTAGTTGTAAAACTGTACGTGTTAGTCATAAATCAAATTACCCGTTTCATTAGATTTGGAATAGGTTCTGCACATGCATTTTCATCAATTAATTTGTGACTGTGTTTATCTCCTGCTTTTCTATTTTTCTCGTATCTTTTGGAGCTACTTTCTCTTATTTTCTTAATAGGTTTGCTATCATCATATAAAGTAGGAACTGCATGTTCTTTCAATAATTTTCGATTTGGAATGTATCTCATTATTTTAGCCTAAATAAAAACGTATCCATCTTCAAGTATTTAAAAGCAGTGTATAACTTTCATCTTTAGCTTGTACAAAATGTTCTATGGATAAGGATAACATAAATAGAGCTAGACTGAAATCAGAAATTAATCATAACAAAAAGTTGTATAGTTTGCTGTAAATAAACACTCATTCTTAACGCATTTAGAAGTATTAATATATACTGAGTTAAAAGAAAACCTATAATTGACATATTACTTTTATATCCTCTTTAAAGCAATCTTCCTAAAGATTGCCATCCCATACAATTTTATCTTTGTTTTTGGATCTATTTTTTTCATTTTCAAAGATTATTGGATCATCATCTTGTACCCAAAAAGGTCATTAACTTTTTATTGGCATCAGGAATCGCCTAAAGGTAGATATTATCTTTCCTCTGACCACAGTCAAAATTTCGCCTTGACACCTCCGGGATAATGGAATGTGTTACTCTACAACCGTTGATGCTATGTAGGCACAGCAGCTGTATAATGAATTGCCTCTTGCACGTCATCAGCCGCCATGATCAGAGATTCCCCCATGCAGCTCAATTTTCAGTGTAAATATCAAATTAAATATTGTTATCAGCTGCAATTATTTTTTATGCTAGGTTTTGTGATCTGTACAGTACCAGTTTTCACATATTAAACTTATTTTTTTTATCTTACGTTCCCTTTAATATGACTTATCAAAATGTGTTTCGGGTTTATATGGTCATGATTGTATCACTGTTCGTTACCTTTGCCTTTGCATTCATGGGACTAGACTGGGCCATGCAAGGTATTGAAAATAATGATTTTATTGGCATTTGGTGATATTGGAGTTAGAAATAGAGCCATACATAACATTATGTGGACAATCAAAATTGCTCCTGCCATTCACTTCTATATACATATATTGATTTAAGAAAATAGATTATCAGTGTGTTTCTGTGTCAATGATTTGAATTAAGCTAGTATCATGAACATATCATAGGTCAATGGCGGATCTAGAGTGGGGTTGTGAGGGTTGGAAGTCTCTCGCCACCCAGAAAGGCAATAATAACGCCTTTTGACGTTGAACACCCCCGCCCGCGCACACAGGCTTTGAAAAACATTTTTTTTCACTTATTGAAAATAAAGTAATACATTTGTGTGATTTTTACTGTATAATCTTGTCCTCTTCTATCCATTTAGTAGCATAGTTGGACATGACCAATTTTATCAAAAGCATACCATTGATCCACTCCTATATTCTGATGTCACGAACAAAATATGAGCGAATCAAACATATGATTGAATCATATTGAGCTAAGTCTGATCGAGTATGCGAAATACTTGTATGACAATGGAAATGTTAGTAACAAAGTTTGACACGTATGAATAATCTCATTCCGTTTTCGTGGTATGTTTATCAATATCCAATTGAAATGCCTTAGATCAATTTTTTGCATTGGACAACTTGCATCCAATCAGATTCTATCTTTCTTGTGGATGTCAACACCACAGGTCTTGTTAGCTGTCAAGGTTGTTTAAGAATAAACACTTGTAGCATGCATAGAGAACATTATTGAAGTGTGAGCAAGTAAGTGGCATGGAATGTATGAACAATTCCACACAACAGATTTGAATTGTGTCTCACTTATCTGGATTCTGCTGCTGTTATAACCAATTAGGTTACCTGGACCGGTAAATATCCTAGTAAAAATAAACGGGCAAAATCCCTAAAATGATGACTTATACCTCTATTTCAAGACCCCTGTGACTTGATATTCGGCATGAATGAAGTTAAAACATCACTTTATGTAAAACATCACTTTATGCAGTGCAATATATAGATTATGCATCTTGAAACGCCTTTGTGATTTTAGGCGTTTAAAGCGAGTGGTTCGTTTATCATCTTTGTAAGAGTACGACCCCTTTCTATATCTAAGGAAGAGTTTCGGATCAAAACTTGCTTAGCCCTTGTGTAATTTCACAACCATCAAATATTGTTTATGTGTATTTAGTCAATTCTTGTTTAAACATTATTCAGTGAACATTCCTTCAGACAAAGTGTATGTAAGTGATGATGAAAGAGGAGCGTTCTTAGAAGAATTAAAGCAGACTGGGGAGTGCATACAATACAAAGGAGGATCACAGGACAGTGTACAACACGTCAACTGGCTCTGGATATACGGTTCTGTTGCGAGAACTGACATCGTGAGATCATGTGTTGGTCTTCACCCACACTGGGATATTTACATCATCAACAACACAGCTTACAGAAAACACAGTAAGACGAAAGTATTATCAATGTAAAGATATCTGTATAGGCATTCACCCACACTGTGATATTTACATCATCAACAACATGACTTTCATAAGAAAACACTAAATTAAAAGTAATATCAATGTAAAGAGATCTTTACCCACACTGTGATATTTACATGATCAATACACTAGGCCATAGGCGGATTTAGAGAGAGGCCTAATCAGCAAAACCCAACCCGACCTTTTCCTGCCAAATTATCATTATGTATAGAGTTGTAGATAAATAAATCCCTAAAATTACTTTAAAAGTTCATAATCCTAAGACTTTTCCCTCGGACCCCACTTAGATCTTCATCCTAGACCTCTAGCCAGCAACGTACAGCAGACTCTTTTTCAAAGGATCAGACCCTTTCGAAAGATCCTGGATCCACCACTATAGGCGTACAGAAAAGTACTTGTAGCATTATTGAAATAAAGAATCCGGACTGGTTGTTTATCTAGATGGTTGAACACTAAAGATGGCTTGCTACACCCTGAAAGAGCTTCTCAAAACGCCGTCACATTATTTGAAGATTTCTTAAGTGGAGGGGGTCCTAAATTGTTGGCGCTTCCATGGGGCCTTCGGGCAATATATATTACTAGCAAATACAAATAGCTGAATAAAAAGAAGCTTACGTTTTCAAAGCATGTGTATGCGTGAAGGGGGCGTCTACTGGAAGAAAGCTTCAAAAAGTAACTGGACATGAAAAGGGGAGGGGGGGGGGTGAAATTAAGAAAATATTGGAAATGTACGGCTTTGACACGTTTACCTACGTTATACATATAGGATGATTTACATCTCTGTAGGATGTTTCTAAAATACAGAATGTATAGCAGAACAGAAATGGAAATATTCTATGTAATAATGTTATGAGGAATTGTATGTAATAATGTTATGAGAAATTGTATGTAATAATGTGATGGGGAATCCAGCACGTTATCAAATCAAAACTCTTTTTATGAAGAAAGGATACAGTGAAAACTGAAATCCATCCTCAAAATCCATTGGAAATCTTTAAATCGGTCCAAAATAGCCCCCCCCACCCCCCCCGCTGCACCCACCATTACTCTATTTGGAGTTTATTTTTTGAAAATTAGTTTTTCGTGTTAACTGAATATGTAAACCAGGGGCATTATTCCCTAAAAATATTAAACATATATTTGTTGTTGCTCATATTTTATAGGTAATCAAAGATACTAACCATTTAAACAGATATAGAAGATCTCGAATGTGTGCTTATGGCAAATGAAATTTATGAATTACCAGATTTAATATTTCCCGAGCCTTGGCCGACGTAAATATTTAAATCCCGGTAACGACATTTTCATTAAATTTTATTGCCACTAAGCACGAGTATGAGATTTTATTTATCACACAACTATCATTAAACGCGTATTTTGATAACCTTCTATTTCACCAACCCGACATTTGTACACCTTCTTATGTGTGAAATCATTAATTCTACTACTGACAGACTGACAACTACATTATATGA
>CAJDSM010051665.1:7827-20001 GCA_903981925.1 Ostrea lurida | reverse complement strand
AACAATATAAAGAAATCAATATTCTTTATGATGTATGGTTTAGGTATAATGCATTTTGAAACCCACCCCCACACCCCCGAAATCTAATTGGGTAAGTTATATTACGCTCTGACTCACAAATTTCAAACTTGACTTTCAAAAAAGGACCTTAGTGAGCGTGCTCAGAATACCTTACGCGTCCCCACTGTCTCGCCATTGACCCCCTCAATGTCGGGAAACTTTGTGGACAATACTGGACATGCCATTCTTTTCCCTGGAAATCTATCAACAAATGAAGTGCTATCCAGGAGACAACATGCTGTACATAAAAATCCATGACATTTAACCAAGTCCCTCTCCCCAAGAAGTGCCCCCCTTAACAGATGTCTTTAAAAATCAATCCCAACCAAGGTTTTACTATTACTTAAAAACTTTCCAATGCTTCCTAGACATTCATCAACGAATGAAAGCGCTATCCATGCGACAGCATATTGTACGCAATAATCAATCCCATCCAAACTTTCACTATTACTAACATATTCCCAAAGTTTCCTAGAAATGAAAGCGTTATCCAGGCGACAACATGCTATGACACACGGATGGACTGACAGACGAGTCAAAAACTTTATACCCAGGTACCCTTGCAACGTCTTTGCGTGATTCACACATTGAATTCAATTGATATATGTTGTACTTATTTACTTTCATTTCAGCTTCAAAATACCTTCACCAATAATACAATTACATCACGCTCGCTGGTTTAGGACAAGTGGAAATTTGTTCCCACGAACCACGAAATAAAATTCGTTCCCACCGAACAAAATTCATTCCCATGAAATAAGATATTCTGAATATTCTCTTGCTAAAAGACAAGTAAGCTTGTTGATCAAGCTTTGGAGAGTCCTAGGAAATAGCATCTAACAATCTAACTGAATTAGATGTTAGATTGCATATATCAGCTGCATGGTATGAGAGAGGATCTTATATCTTATTTTNACATGTATATCAATCTAACTGAATTAGATGTTAGATTACATATATCAGCTGGTATGAGAGAGGATCTTATATCTTATTTTGATTAGATTGATCATCTATATATCATTGAAATAAACCTTATTATGCAGTTGTCTGCTCTCTATTAGCAGAGATCAACTACTATTTCTGTGCTTTTTCTCTGTGTTTTTAAACCCAATATTTTTTTCAGTTCAACGGATGCAGATCAAATATCATAGACAAATATATTGTGTTCATGTGTATTAAACAAACTTGAATTAAAAAAAGAATAACCCCCTGATTTCCAACAGTTTTCTCCATAACAAGTTTAAAAGCTTTAATTTATTTTGTAACCTCTCAATTGTCTGAAATTGAAGTCGTTGCAAGGTAGGTCTATTGTGTTGATTTGCCAAAATGGCAAAAATGGTATATATGAACCAAAGTTACCAAACTTCCTATGGCTTTTATTGCAATAAATTATCATAATTCCTAGACATACAACATGTAGCGTTGTTAAATCAGTTGACATTGATCAAAAAGTTTGTTTATGTATTGATTTTCCATTTACATGTTGCCTACTTTGATTTTTGAAGATTTCGTGGGAACGAAATCAATATTTCGTGGGGATGAATGTTTCATAGGAACGAACTTCCTCCACTTGTCCCAAACTAGCGACCGTATTGCATAGATGTGAACGTGATTAAATTTTATTTTGGCGCACTATGGCGGGATTGGAACCGTAAGACTTAATGCATAATGTGAATCGTGATCACAGTTTTATGAAAGACACTCAAGCAATTCAATTAGGTTATGTCCTCGGCGAATTTGGAAAAAGCATGTAAAGATGGCATAGCAGAACGTGTACATCATTTACTCCTCTGTCTATGTTCTGTAGACACCTCTTTTCCTTGATTAATTTTCAGGATTTCCATGAAAAAGATATCACAGGGAATTTAGTCACGTGATGTGTATCCCTCCACTGACCTTTGTTCCTTTGGTGAGAATGAATTCTGTAGAAATCGCGATAATTTCATCAGCTAAAATTTATTCATTAATGGCTAGTTTTCTTATGCTGGAAGGATATGCGTTGATTTCCTCTGATAAATGTATTCTTTCATACTCGAGTGAGTGGAACATGATAATTCAAGACTTTCGACCGGAAGAAAAAGAACATATTTTATACAATCAATACAAATTTGTTGAACAGGGACTTTTCCTTAACGCTCAAGTTAATTTGCCTTTTTTATAAGTTCTCCCGGTTGGTTGTGGTATTTTTTGCGGATTTCTTTCGTTATGCTGGGTATGGTCTAGAAAATAGACGAACGATTTCCGTTTACTATGATAATTGTTTTTAAGTTTCCAGTTGTTCTTAGTCACGTACTTGTACTGCCAGAAACTAGATGAATAGTTTATACAAGTTTTTCTTCTGATGTTGAAATTTCGGTCCCTCATTTTTTCGACCGTCAAATGAAATTCAATTCATTTTGAAGATAATAATCTACACCTATCATTTAAGACTGCTTAAGACACACATCGTCTTTAGACATCACCTCATTTCTCTTTGTGTAGGGGTTTGGTAAAAATGAAAACAAATGCAATTTGATGATGCTTGTTTTGATTCTTGTTGCATAACATTAATGAGGGTGGCTAAATCAACATTACAGAAGAGAACGACCTTCTTTTTTATTGATTGATTGATTATTTATTGTACGTCCAACTTGAAGAATATTACTCATATGGAGACGTCACCATTTTCGTGAAGGGCCTGAAATTTAGGCCTGGTGCTCGGCACCCAGGGCCTTTGAGCAGTGAGGGATGTTTTCGTGCCACACTTGCTGTTGAACACGGGGGCCTCGGTTTTTCCGGTCTCATCCGAATGAACCGCCCCATTCAGTCGCCTCTTTTCGACACGCAAGGGGATGCTGGGGACCTATTCTATCTTTTTGAATATATTTCAATGTCATTTATTACAATTGTTTTGATTGGACAAAAATAAAGCTGGACGAGAATTTACACATCAATAAATTCTAAAACGCGACATGCATTCTTGATACAGTGAACGAATTGGAATTATATGAATCAGACAATCTTTTTGAAGAATATATCAATCTATAAATTTGGACATTTTTCTCACAAACTTAACATGCTTCGCATTTTTATTCAGTTTGAGAGTTTACACATCGATAAATTCTTTAAAAAGAATGTTTAATCTTATGATAATACCATGAAATTTGCAAAATGCTGATTCTAAACGAGACTTTAATTCTAATATTTTCTCAATCATTTCCTTTTTAAAGGTTTCATGGACCTTAAATTGAACAATCAAGGGGATACTTTGGCTAAAATTGGCTTCATGGTTCTGGATCCCGGAGCAGTCGAAAATGTGAGACGACAACACAGAAAGCGGACATATTTTCAAAAGAAAACCTCACTTGAACACTAAATGGTTCAGGTTAGCTAATATTATATTAGTAAGTAAATGTACATACTTTATGAAACTTATCTAATCAAAACATGCATGGTACTAGAAAAATATACGGATTAGAAACATAGACACAAAATATCGTTATGCTAGAAATGAACTTTTTTTGCCGCAATATGAACATTTCGAATTGCACAACATTCATAGAAGATGAGACCTCCCTGTATCTACATTTTTTCCTTACCTTATATACTTACAAATGATTAGTAGTAATAATGTCGAAATGTAATACTTATGAAGCATGCTATTTATATACAATTTCTATGAATTGTTGATAGGGTGATTACAAGCATAGACTTAACTAGTACCAATTGTAACGGGGACCGTTATGGATGTTCCCCTAATCTCCTCCATTTAAAAAGTGGTCCCAACAGGCTTCTGCACAGCTAATCATTGTAGCTTTTTATATGTACCAAATTGTGTCATTGGAATTTCATAATGGCAGCGATCAATATTTAATATGAAAAAGATGAATCACAATGCGCGTGCCTTTTTGCGCATAAAGTGCATACGCGGACACGTGAGTATGATGTATGATTTTTGTTGATTTCATTCAACAGGCATTTGTATCAGATACCAACGGTATAAATTTCACAATGTTTGCATCATATATATAAGACGATTACAGTGATTTTAAAATCATTTAATCGGAATTCAGCACACATGTATGCACGTGATGGCCAGTAATTTTAACCATAGTAGCAATTTGTAAAGAGTACCAAGACACACTTAAAACCCCAATTTCAAAAGAAGAAGAAGAAGAAGAAGAAGAAGAAGAAGAAGAAGAAGAAGAAGAAGAAGAAGAAGAAGAAGAAGAAACAAAGTAAGAACAGTATGCTCCCAAACTTTGAAACTGACAATGTTTATGATTGGTTGGGATCCCTCACAAACTCGATATTTGTGATCGGATGGAGTTGATTACTTACAATGTCTATGATTTGCTGGAGGGTGATTCCGAATTTTACGATGATGGGTTTAGATTCGTTGGCGACTGGCCTCTCCAAGGGATCGTAGTGATTCTCTACAAACAGGAAGTGAAGAAGATGGCGCTCATTCGGTCCCTGCACCGTCTCTGATAGAGGTAGAAAAGTTAATTATATTGATTATTTTAACTTACACAACTGATCGGAAAAATAAAACGCAAAATCAATCATATTTAAGATTTCTAGTCTCTTTGTCGACATCAATATCTATGGGGTCAAAATTATGGGCGCGTTTCGTAAACATGGAATGATTTATTTTATCAATACAGCTTAAGGGTAAACGAAAAATCAAATAATACCAAAATAAATAAATTATTTTAACAAGTATTGGATTATATAGCTGGTATATTAAAAAAAAAAATAAATGCCCAGCGCAAAGATATTCTCCACGCTGAATCATATCATTGTCTCTGATAATTTATCACTATTTTACTGAGGCAATTGGTAGGGGTATTTACAACACGTCAGGGTTTCAATACGACCAAGTCAGCGACATTTTAGCTTTATAAGCCAAGACAATTAGCTCGAGCGCAGACGTTTAACCGAAATTCTGTCAAACCTAACGGCAGTAATGGAATTTACATATATATATAAGACGCGTTCGATGTCGAGGAACAATGCTACGGTGGCTGCTGCATTTGTAATAAAACGGCGACAGATCTAATTGTCTGTGTATTAGCAGGCGAAATACACTGTACACGTGTCAGAACTGGCGTTTCCAGAGAGCATTAGCGAGTTCCTTTGTAAATTTGTCACGCAATCACTTCGAATGTTATCGACACTTTTCGTTACTGCCAAACCGGTAAGTGATGAGAAGAATGTGAAATTGAGATTTTGTCAAAAAACAAAATGCTAATCACTCACCTTTCACAACGAAGCTGAAGATGGTATAAAGAATCAACAAAAACCCTCCTCGAGGGGTTCTGGGGATCATTGCACGCGACAACTATCTGTAGTAATAAAAGAAAATGAGGGAAAATTATATGTTGTACTAGCCATCAACCTGTGCATATAATAATTACTGTAGTATAGTGAATTTGGAAGTAAAAATCAGACGTTGAAGTTTTGAAGTCTAAATTAAATAAATGAAAAGTACATATATGTATAATTATAAATTACACGGGAATTAATTAAATGATTATAATGCCAAAAAATTCGTATTTATTGATTGAATAATTACAACGTGTAGGATAGAGATGGGATTAACACCACTCTAGAAATTTCTCAATAGGCTATACTTATAACATCATTATGATAATAAGTCATATAAAGAAATGCCTAGCTACATGTATTACTAAATATACGTATAGGAACTTCCGCTAAATACGCACGTACATACATACAGTCGTGTCAAGTAAATGGTAGTTTACATGATATCTCTTTAGATTGTACGCACATAAGGTATATTGGTGTTGAAGAAAAAATAAGACCTGAAGGGGAACCACGATTCAACTCGGTGATGCGTTCATGAGCAGTAGGAAATGGAATCTCTACAAGTATAATGGTGTCCTGGTGATCATGCACTATTATAGCAATCGACAGTCGTCTAGTACAGTGTGCTTAGGTCGCCATCCACGCTATCCGTATAATGTAATATTGAAGGGCGACAATCAATGAATTAAATTACAGACGATGAAAATTATAAAGCTCTCTTACCACACTCTGGAGATTATGTTTTAACTTATTGAGATCCCTTCATTAAGTCAACATTGTATGAGTGTTAGACTATTTTACACAGGAGTCGGAGATTCAAATCTGTCCTGGATTTCTCGAAACAAACTAAGTGAAAACTTAGACTCAATTTTTCACTGCTCAAATAGAAGAAAATTTTAGATTTTTTCGGGAAATCCAAGCCTGGTCTGGAAAGGTTTCCAAACAGGTATTCAAAACGAGGTATCCAATCATTCAGGTGAACATTTGACTTACGGGCCCTCCATGATTTAATCTAATATATCTTACCAGAATAAAGCTGTGATGAAATGACAACCAATTCAAACCTCCTTACACGAAATATCATGAGTGTAAAGACTTTTGCACAGGAGTCGGGGACTTGATTAACTAAGAATTCTCTTTTAAAAAGGGCCATATCGAATGAGAATTGTGCCCCCCGAAAAACCTAGAAAACATTGCTCTAGAAAGACTTGTAATAAGAAAATACACGAATTGCTCTTGATAATGAATAATTCATCAACAAAACGCTATACAACAGAATATTTGGTGAGAGATATTCATTTTTGGTTTCGTATGGGGCAGTAAAGTGAATAAAGTAAGACAGACTAAGAGAAGAAACTTGGTAAATTAATAAATGATCTTTCATGGAAATTCAATAACAGCTTGCTGTAGCCTTCAGATACATCCAGTTACAATAAATGCAATTTTTATTTACATTCAAATGTCGCTTTTATGTATCCCAGTGAACTTGAAATAAGACACCACTTCCACATCTGTTTCATAGTTGGATGTTTTATTGACGTTAATGACAAATTAACAATTTGAAATAAATCTTGTGACAAACGGGATGACATCGTCAACTTCCTATACCTATGTAGCAATATCCCATTGTCATCTGCAGTGTTTATTTTACCCAAATGATTCGATACGCGAGAAAATGTTCTGCATTTGATCAATCTTTAAACCGAAGCATTACCACTCACAAATAAGTATGTGTTACATGGGTTTCCAACACTCTTGTGAAAAGGCGAAGTTAACGAACAGTGATCATTCTTGTAAGTCCGAAACAGAATATGAAATAAGAGTTGGACAAACACAGATCCTTGGATACACCAGAGGTGGGGCCAGGTGCCTAGTAAAAGTAGGCATCCCTTGTCGACCGGCCATACCCACCGTGAGCCTGTCTTGATCAGGTAAATGAAGAAATACGTGGTCAAAATCTGTGTATAAGAACAGCTTAACAATTGCTATGAAACACGTCAGAAAACATTTGACCCAATTGCAGATTGCGTTTGCAAAGTAGATCGTTAAAGACCACAGATTTTGCGAAATGTTGAATTTAAATGCGACTGTTGAAACTTCGGGAACAACAATGTGTAAGTAGCAGGCTCCTGCATCTATTCAAAAACTGGCCTTATACAGATCAAGCTCTTGTGTATCGAATCAGGTGAGAGACATAAACACCATATGTAAGGTAATGATGGAATGTTGCTACATGTACATAAACATAGAGGTGGATAGTTCTCCAAATGCAATGAGTCAACATTTGAAAATTGGATATGGCATATTGCACTACACTAAACAAAAATATTGTATTCTATCATCTCCTGTTGTTCCAACAGGAACCAGAAACAATTGATCATCTATTTACAGATGGTTTTGTTCTTAGAGACCCTTATAATGGAATAAAAAAGGCATTACTTCAGACTTTAAATACGTCCCTTCATAAAATGTCAAAAGTTGTGCATTTAGAAAATTAAGATAATGAGGCATTCATACACCACAAAATTGGATGATCTTATCAAAGGAATCAATACATTTTCACAAATAAATATTATTTCAAATAGATATAAATTTGAGTTTCCTAATTAAACGAATTAGAAATATTTTGCTGTTGAAGATTTAGAAGAGTTGATCACATTCGGTTTTCCTTCTCTTCTCATAAGTAGAACTTTTGTTATCAAACCATCACCTTCACTTTTGATCTTTTATGTATTATGTTAATTAAAGTTTGAAATATAAGCTATACACGTATGTTAAGAGTGCTATGCACTGATATTTGATAATATTTGTTCCCTCTGCAAGCATATATGAAAATATCCTTGTTGCAAGGAGTGTTTTAAAACAGCTAATTTATTCATTTCATCATCAAAAAGATTTTAAAACTACAATATGTAATTGGAATATTTCATCCACCAGAATATGTTGAAAACGGTAAACATTATAAATGATAAAATTAGAAAACTAATTTATTCAGTAACTATTGGGGTGTATGAACGGTCGTTCTCGGAATCCAAATTCTTGATGCATGATATCTTTTTCGAAGCAAGCTGTTTAGTTCTAGGATATGATTATTTTGTGGGTTTGATACAATCACCGCTCTTTGTCGCTATCAATTGAACTTGATTTCCATTTCTTTTTCAATGTCATTTTTTATCCATCTGAATGAATATAAACGATTTCTCGTAAAATGTTTAGATGGGAGAATTAGCGGTAATGGTTATCATATGATAGCTAAGTGAAAATTCATCCAACATAACATAACAAACGAATTAGCCAAACTGTCAATAGCGACAGGTTCCCAATTCCGGATTTTGACCTATTGCGAAAACAATATTCCCAAATTGCACAAAAATAAGCGCCACTAAAAGAGCTAATGCAAGACTTGTAATCCAATATATTGAAAGTGAAATACTTTGATCATACTGATTATTATCAAAGAATCAAATTCTAAAGAGGATATTCACTGAGATTAACAGAATAACATATCCAAGGTTATCCCGCACAACAATGGCATCTGACTAATAAACAGAGAAAAATATAGATTTTTTTGTCTTCAAAGTAAAGCAGAAGCATTTGCAGCAGTAATTATAAATATTCTACAACGAAAACTTTTCGATCTCTTCCACAATAACGGAGCGAGGACTAAATGCCAAGGTATAAATTAATTAGCGCACGTACATGTACTGTAGAAACTATTGGTACATGTATATGCTCTCTAGAATTTCATCAGAATCATTAAAACAATAAAATGTTTAATTAGAAATTGTCCTTGTACTGATCATCCTGAAATATTTACATTCACAGAATTTTTTCTCCTATATTTCCTTTGAAATTGACATGGTATTTATCATCCAATAAATGCATGTTTGTTGCAAACCAGTTGGATCCGGTTGTTCACATGGTCATTACCAAATATGGAGCGATTCTAAGGTCAAAGGTTGAATTGGCTGTTCCATTTAAAGTAACGAAATGGTCAACATTATGGTATTCTAGTGCTTAAATCTAATCTATATGTTTAGAAAATGAATAGAAATATAAATATAAACATTAAAATGCTTTCTTTGTAGGTTTATTGGATGATGAAGGAAACTATCATTGCAGAAAAACATTTCATAACCCGCTAACCGCTAACGCGGGTTATGATTTTTTTCTGCAATGCTAGTTTCCTTCATCACCCAATAAACCAACAAAGAAAGCATTTTTTTGGTTTAAATATTGGTGACTAGAGTCTGGTGTTGGAAGACAAGCATTCAAGACTGAAGAGAACAGGTTGATACCAGTTATATACATGTACTATTAACAACATAGCACAATACATGTATAAAAATAATCATTCAATGTGTCAATTCAATTCATCTTCAATGAAAGCACATAAGCGTGCACATATTTTGAGAGATCTAAATTCCTGTTTATTCTTTGGTTTAACAGAATGAATTACGTTTACTGCGAACTCCCGAGAACCTGCATCTAATGGACGACGAGGAATGAAAACGCTTCAAAAGGAGTAGCTAATAAGATTGCCTGCTTGCCTTATATCCTGCCACACTTGGAGCATATCGAAGACGAGGAGGGTCACGTTAAGCAAACGTAATTGCACAAGAAGGTTTTCTAATCATCGACAGACGGCAAGCATGTAAACAAGCGCTATTGACCAAGACTAACACAATTTTTTGAGGACATTTTGGTATTTTCCCACAAATTGTCTATGTAGAAAAGCAACCCTAAAGCGCATAGAACAAGCCGTCAAGTGCAATTAGATCATTGATCTGAAAAATGGAGGGCGAGGTTTTCTTTGGAGGAAGAAACGGTCTATGGCGATTATGACGAAAAACCTAAGCCCTGACCTTCTTCGGTAAGAGTCGCTGATGGATTGCATCATTGATTGGGGGATGGGAACCAAGCAAGATGGACAAGGTCTCGAGAATATCACTAATTACTTGGAATCTCCTTAAAACCCTGAAATTGAGCCCAACTTATTGCCGGCTGATTTATCACACTGGCTGATGTGACAGACGATATGGTTTTTGCTGGGTTTCTTCCTTCTTCAAACTATATAGACACTAGTGTTTCCTAGGCGCAGGTGTTGATAATATGAATGCTAATCAAATATTGTTCCCATATTAATCTATAAACCATTTGCGTACGCGTTGTAAAAAGACCCTTTGTAGCTTCGTTATAGCTTTAGCTTAACTTTAAAAAATCATAAATTGTAATAAAGCACACACCCCCCCCCCTCTCCCCCATTACTTGAAGGAATTTCTGAATACTTAAAAAGAATGGTGGCTCATTTTGCACTCACCAAGTTCAATAAATTTAACTTTACTGAGAAAAGGTAACGGTATAATTGTTTTAAGCCCTAGCGTGCTAAGAGACTGGCACGGGGTCTGATATGATGAATGATGGAGATGAGAACCCTTTCATTACACTCTAATCCACACCAATAATTAGGATTCCCTGGAAACGATCTATAACTAAATGTACTGTATCACTTTATATATACAAAGAAACCCAAGACTAACAGTGATGAATACACACAGAAAGCCGGCTACATAGGTCCTCCATTGAAAGAAGACATCATGGTCTAGAGTTGATTACAACTCTCGGTCTGACAGGTGCCCGTAATGAAAAAAGTAGTCTGGTTCAGTATTTCTATACTGGGTTTTATTATTCATTATTGTAAGAACATAACGGTTTTTACGAAGCTACATTGTGCAACAAAAACAAAGTCTGGACACTGAATCAAATTTGGTGAATATATATAATCGTATCATCCCGTCATGTGTCCGCCATAATGTCAAAAGTAAAAATGACAAAGTGTAAGAGAAATGAAATGTACTATACAGTATACGGGACTTCAAACTGTTATCCATTACGACAATCGTGCATCTCAACCTTTTCTGTTTTGAAAAGTGAACGATAAACCTTTTCAGTTTTTCGTTGATAACCTGATACTTCTATGCTTTGAATATTCATGACGTCACAACACTTCGTATTGGTTTAAACGTTCTTTAATATAAAAATGTTATTTTAGAGTGTAGCTGACTGCGAAAGTTTTTATATATACAGATGCGACCAGTTCTAACCTCTCTCAACAGTCTCGCTAAAAGCGGTTCTATATGGATGCTCTATAAGTTACTTAGAGCAGTTTCCGCTGACTGCTCTAGAGCTGCTCTTATGACTGCTCCAAGTTCACTTAGAACAGCTCTGCTGACTGCTCCACGACTGCTCTAAGTTCACTTAGAAACTATATTATTATCTTTCGTCGTAATTTCCTTCAAGTTCTGGTTTGGTATAAAAAATATAAATAAAAAAACCGCAAAAACAGAAATTGAAATGGAGGTTTATTACATATGAATGCCATTAAAACAGTGCATGATGACGTGCGGATAGTTGAACGAGATTACATGAATGCCACTCGCACCAAACTTACTTTTTTAATCATGTTTCGGAATATTGATCATCATTTCCCTCAACGTTCGGGAGTTTTTGTTGAATACACACTTCCAGTGCGAAAGAGGTGTATTTGTTGACACCTAAATGCAGCGTACATTTTGTGGACAAAGAGTGAAAGACAGGTAATATGTATCCGTTTTTGGTTCCAAATTTGATATTTGCTGCAATAGCATATAAACATTTAGTGTGCCTATTCAGGTTACATGCATGACAGTCTATTCAATTTCAAAGGCATTTTCACTAATACTGACCATTCACGTGCAAATTTTAAAATAAACTGGCAGTTTCCAAAGCGGTTGATTATATACACAGAGCTGTTCTAATTCTTGA
>CAJDSM010051664.1:865-11287 GCA_903981925.1 Ostrea lurida | reverse complement strand
GAATTTTGAATTCTTGAATTTTCGAATTTTGGATTTTGAATTTAGTAGAATGTTCGAATGAAGCTGTTCTTTGCGGCTTTCGTGTAAAAAATCACTATCAAGTTTCACGTTAATTATCTATCATCCATTAATATTTCGAAAGATTTCGACGATGCACAGGCGCGGATTCAAGGAAAGGCGTACCGGGCGTGACGCCCCCCTAAAAAAAAAAAAGATGGAGAGCAGAGAGAGATGATGAGAGAGACGATGAGAGAGAGACGAGGGAGACAGAGAGATGAGGGAGAGAGAGAGAGGGGAGATGAGAAGACGGAGAGAGAGAGAGAGAGAGAGAGAGAGAGAGACGAGAATATGTGAAATGGAGGGATAAAAGAGAGAGAGGAGAGACAGCGCAGCGCGGCACGATACACTTTGGCGGATTATAGAGCGGGCGTGAAGGAACGCACGCCCCCCTAAAATTTTCAAAGACTTAGGGTTACTCGGGGGATTATATATACACCATTTAATGTGCAATATTCTCGGTCAATAATTTTCCTGCCTGCATCATTTTAGCTTGTACAAAGAAAGGGGCCCAAGGCTGTATACCAGTGGGGGTGCACTGGGTGCCGATTGCACCCCCCATTTTAAACTGAACGATGCTAAAACCTCTTGGCTTTTGGATGGGCTTTTCGCCCCCTGGGCGACCCCCTACCAGAGCCCATTCTGAATCCTCCTAGGGCCTAAAACACCCCAAGACGCAGATGAAAATGCTTGAATTTTCTCATGCTTCCGGGTGCCCCTACCAGGCGGCCCATCCTTTTGCATCCTCTTTACAACACCTCCCAGACGCAATGGAAATGCTAACATTTCTTATGATTCGCGGGGCTTCGCCCCCTGGACCCCCACCAGGGTTATGATCCTGGACCAGCTGTCGGACTCTGACTAGCAGCCTTTAAATCCTTACATATACCTTAGTCTTTGTGGGCATCTCCCCCAGCCCACCCCCAAATGGAAATGTCCTGGTTACCGGCCCTGATGAGGGTGTAACTTCACCTAATGATGAGCTTAATAATCCATTTGGTTTCAATTTTACTCATAAAATCACTTAAAACTTCGCCCCCTGGACCCCACCAGGGCCTTGCCCTGGTACCCACTGCTTTTGAAAAAAAAAATCCGACGCCCCCCCTAATCCCAGAATTCCTTGGATCCGCACCTGATGCAGTTATTCCGAGAAATGCGCGTCCTTGAAATCGCGTGCACAAAATCTGTTAGAAAAAATAATAATAGAGAAAAAGAAACTTTAAAATGACAATAAGGTCTTCCGTTGAATAATAGAGAGAAAAACTTAAGAATAACAAACAAGTCTTTTGTTGGAAAACGGAAGACTTTAATAAAAGAGGAAAAGAAACATAAGAATCACTATAAGGTCTTCCGTGGAAACGGAAGACATTAATAAGGAAAAAGACAATAAAGTCTTCCTTAATAAAAATAGAGAGAAAAAAAACCCAGAGAATAACAATAAGGTCTCCGTTGAAGAAAATGTGAGCCGTTCATTAGTGTTTTGTGATACAAAAGATTTTCGGACGGAGGGGATAGTTTCAATTCATTTATTCACTCAAAAACCAGATCCACTGGTACATGAGGTACAAAAAAAAATATTCATATAAAGTTTCCGGGTGCGTGAAGCAAGACTATCTTTCAGAGATTGAAGCGCTGTAAAAATGAAGTTCGTGACGTGATTGACTGAGATCAGCGTCTAACAGTTCGTGAAATTGCAGGAAAATGGGGAATTTCAAAGACTACGCCACGGTGCATTAAATTTTATATCATAATCTATATGGGTTTCGTATGAAATCAGATTAGTTTGTGCAAATGTTTGATGACTGGTCAAAGCGACATCAGAAATGTGTGTGTTGAGTTTAACGGTGAAGTACGTTGAGAAAAAGTTAACTGTATTTAGCGTTTAACGTTGGACACATCAAGAATTTTCATTTTAGTGCTCTGGGTATGAGTAAACTTTGCGTCTTTTTTTTGTATGTGATAGAAATATAACTATTTGTGCTTAGTTTATAATGAACATTTGCATATTTGCATATTAATAAAATGAAACATAAATTTGAGGAAAATTATAGTTTCTTACAATTTATCAATGTTTGTATGTTTTTATCAAGGCTGATCACGAACTTCATGGGCAATCCTCGTTGAATAAACAAAGACATTTTAGTTTGCACATAGATGGATATTGTTGTGCATTTGCATGAAAGACCATGTTTTAAAACAATTAAACGCTGTCAAAAAAATGGTCTGCCTAATTTATAGACTAAGACACTTTACGAATTCTACAACTGATTCTATAAAAAATTTCAGATTTCCCCTGTCATTTCCTTCTACGGAAACAATGAAGGTAAGACTGTATCCTTCGTTATATATATATATATATATATATACACAGCACGAAATAATCACAACGGTTCTGAAAATTTTTCACCCCAGCCGGGGT
Source organism: Ostrea lurida (assembly GCA_903981925.1). Taxonomy (NCBI): domain Eukaryota; kingdom Metazoa; phylum Mollusca; class Bivalvia; order Ostreida; family Ostreidae; genus Ostrea; species Ostrea lurida. The sequence goes on along the minus strand of CAJDSM010051664.1, from coordinate 8,811 downwards.
CGAACGTGCGAACCTACGGCACCACCGCCTAGCAAGATCGTCAAACTCAGCGCGCTAGACCACTCGGCCACGACAGTCTCCCTAAAAAAGGGAGTCTTTATCATGTTCCTAAGTTGCCTGGTTAGGTCGCACGTTCGACCCGGGCTGGGGTGAAAATTTTCAGAAAACCATAGTTGTGTTATTTCGTGCTGTATATGTTAATTAATTAATTTCAATGTATCGTGTAGATCCTAGGATTATTTAGGTTGAGTATATAATTGTGTGTTTGTGTTATATATATATATATATATATATATATATATATATTATATATATATATATTCCACAAATAGGTATAAAATTGGTACGTACTGTTACACCAGGAAAGTTTGAATTTTGATAACATCTTCTTCGTCCAGATATGTGCTCTATATTGAATTTGCACAATTTAATGTTGAATTAAGAATCTCATATCTATTTCTGGAGTCAATATATTTCTCTGTCACGATTTTGAACATTGGGAGGTGTTCGGGGACATTTGCGTTGTCATCCCAACACATTTAAAACTTGCATTTTCTTGTCCTACGCTTCAAGCATCACTGATGATGAGAAATTATTTCCCGAAATGTGTCGCATATTGTACGCCAAAATTAGTATCGCACAATTTCATTGCAGGTTGATTTTATATATTTTAACAATCCAAATTTCCAATAGAAGAGTATTCCATACTATTATCTGCATTGGACACGTCAAAAAGTATGAAAGACATCTTCCTGCTTGTACGACGCCATAGTTCGAAGGTAGAATCTTCAATAAGATGAAATCGTGAAATTCATTGCTTAGTTCTTTGAATGTTTCTTCGCATTTTTCATCTATAGTGTACCTGGATATGCCATTACTGGCGATGTTGAAAACGGAAGACCTGGGATAGCTGATATTTTAAAGTATTAATCACTAACGTTTAATTGACAACCAAACTTCGTCCATAGTATGAAATCCCGACGATGGTCTAAATAATGAAAAAGAACACATTTAAATCGAAGTACGTACCATTTATTCTTCTATGCTTCGTAAACCAAATGTTACAAAAGAATGAGTGGGCTACGAAAGGGATATTTCTTAGTTCTATCGTGTATTATATTACTGTCTGTATATATGTTCTCAGGACCACAATGTAAACTAGTTCTTGAACTAATTGTGCTATCCTGGGTAAATAAAGGATATTATTATTATTCCAGCTGATAAAGTGCGTGGTAACACTTTTTGTTTGTACGAGTCATTATTATATGATTAGTCAATTATGTTCACTAGTGATCAATCTTGAACACCCCCACCCCCACCCCCCACAAAAGAAAAAAAAATTAAAAGAAAAAAAAACTATAAAAAAAAAATAAATAAGTTAGAGAAGCAGGGTAACTATGTTACCTGATCAATAAAATGAACAAACGATGGATGTGAGTGGTCGACAGGGGATGCTTACTGCTACTCGGCACTTGATCCCACCTCTGGTGTGTCTAGGGTCCGTGTTTGCCAAACTCTTGTTTTATATTCTATTTTGGACTTATGAGATTGATCACTGTTCGATATCTTTGCCGTTTCATACAGGGTAATAATCGTATGTTGCCACATTAGTATTAGACGTTGACAATGGAAAAGTTCGTTATGTTCTACATAAAGTGTAATTTAAACGAACCTGGCATTAAATCAACATTTTGTAATCGCAATTATATTATCGAAATGCTCTTTCAAAACATTAAGTTCATCAAAAGCATTACTAAGCTATCCAGGTCCATGGGTAGTTTGTTGCTTGTATACTGTATAAAATGGCGAAGTAAACAATGTGTTAATCGTAATCATGGTCCCATAACATCTATACAAAATTGAGTGTAGGGCAACACGGACCTCCGACAAAAGCGAAAGCAGGATCAGGTGTTTTTTATGTTTATTGTCCCGCTAATACAGTACCCACAACGTTATTCTTGACATTTCTATCGTGTTCTATCGTGCATGTATCCTAGGTATCATATCGCACGTGTATCATGTCGTATTCCTCTTATACACCAACTTCGCTGAACTTGTGGGCGTTCTCAATGTAACCATGGTTTCTGCATCACCCGCGTTTTGGCAACATTCATAGAAACATTAAAGTCCAAACATTTAGAATATCAATTTTAAAAAAGGTTCAAGAGTTTTACATTAAGCCCCAATTTTGGCACCCAGATTTTGGTAAATTTAAATTGTGGTTTCACTTGGTTTAACCATTATGATTATACACTAGGATAATGGCCCTGATGATACTTGCAAAAAATAGTGACGTAATATGTTCCGTGACGTCATTTTCGCAATGCGAAATGGACATGATTTGCCGAAATTAGGTAAAATTAGCTGTTTTCTATGCCTTTACAGCCATTTTTAAGATAGAGCACATGCAACAACCACAAAGATATTTTGTATGTATATACATCATGTTGAAATTCTACGGTGAGCAAAATTTCGACGTTGTTGATAGGTGTGCACACTACCATAATTAATGTAAACGATTCCCCACGTGCACGTTAATCTTTATCGCAGATCTCGGCGTCGATGGTGCTCATAATAATGATTTTAATGATGTACAGCACTTTTAATTTCATAAGACGTCACGTAGTTTGCATTGAAGATGATATTATGTACTCAGATCTTGAAGTAAAAACTTTTCCTGAAAAAAACAAATAGATTTAAAGAATGGGGTTCGATTTGTAAACTTTCTTTCAGATATATCTCGTGTGCCTGGAGTTCGCGGGTTCTCTTTGAAGTTGGATCTTTGAGGATCCGTGTGCATTGGCAATAGAAATACACACACTACGCGGAACACGAGGTCTCTGTAGAATTGTTTCTACCATGAACACAACCCTAACACAGTAGGGTGTTTTTAAAAAAAAACCTTCAAACGATCCCTCACTACAAACAAGAACTTGCCACAGAAAAGGGCCTTAAATGGATTTCAAATCTCGAATACGTGCCGACCTTTTCGAAAAGATTTACAAATCAACACATCAGCAAATTTAATATACCCATGCATGGCACAAAATAATAATTACAATAAACCTGAATGACCAACCACCCATGAAAATAAAATATATTGAAAACCCAACCACGGGCCTAAAAAAATATAAATGAATATACGACCACCCATAATAAAATTTGGTCGCCCCTCCCCCGTTTGGTTATTTCTGGAACAGCCCTTATGTTATTATGCCTTTTTTTCGCGTTATATAGGCTTTCTGTTAATTTTTTCTCCCATAGTTTGATCCTGATAAGAAGGGCTTTCGAGTAAAACAATGCAATTTAATCCAAATACAAGTGACACCAACCAAATGCTGAATGGTAAAATTGACTGTATATATATAATCATATGAGGTGCTTTACAATCAAAATACAATACACATATCGTCGTTCAAATCGTAGTTTCCGCAGCATTAAATCATCTAAAAGTAATTAAAAGTTTCGGGGAGTCATTAAACTTTTCACTTAAAAATCATAGTGCACATTTGTTTAATAAAATGTGAAATATATGGCGAAATAAAATGGATTATTTTGATAATGACTCCTGCTTTAGCCTTCTTGTTTATGACGTCGAATAAAGTAACGTAAAATTACACGACGGTATCATAAAATATATAATATTTACGGACGTATTATAGATAAGTAAAGCTTTTTACCAACATATGATAATCAATATATGGAAACATACACCATATGAAAGAATTTTCATTTAATTTGGACGCGGGGCCAAATTAGGCCCTAAACGTACCTTGCTCTTGGGTTGCTTCTGTCACCGTGTTTCTTAGTTACAAATAGACGTTGGAAGTTTCTTACACTGGTCATATTCCGGTTTTGATGATTATTTGACTTCTCTTAATACAGTTTACATGTTGAGCTAAATTTTGAACCATTTAAAGAGTTTACATTTAAAAACGGCCGCGTTTAGTTCATCTGTTAAGATATAAATTTAAATGAATATATTTCAATTCCTTATGAATTCAAAATATCACTCATAGTGCACGATGTAAAGTATGGAAACATTGTGTCGTGCAGTGGATATTAGATATGATTTTCAAAACTATTGAATGAGCATTGAAATTAAGGCATGTTGGGAAAAACAGTTCACCACAACTTGTCTCCCCGCACGAAAAATTACTAGGTTTTATTTCACATTCGAACGAATCAATTGTTCAGAATGGTATTGCAGTCCGGCTAAATTTCAGTCATGATTAAGTTTACATTACCAACATGATAGACAAAATATCCTACTGAAACACTATGTAAATGTTATACAATTCATATGTACCGGTAGTTTTATAAAAATGAAATGAGAATGGCAAAATGTATACGATGTAATCATATGTAATTATATAAAAAAAGGGAAGAAACATTAGTGTCAAACTATTCATTCCAAGGTACAATATCACAAAATAAATATATTCTACTTAAGGAATATACTGTACGATTCTCTGCCTGAACGGTAACGTTTAGCTACATGTAAATTCATACACTTGCAAGATTGTATTAAAATAAAATGAACCCGACTACTAAGATGAAAACTTTATATGATTTACACCAGAACTGACACAATTTATACTTAAAATAAACTTTATTAAAGCAACAATAATTGCATTTAGTAGCGGGTGCTTGTCACAATATATTTATACAATACTATCAATATACCCGCGGAACCCAGGGAAACACGATCTGCCTACCGGGATGACCTACCTTAGAACCTGGCGTGATAGCGCCCCCACCGGTAACTGTAGTGGGAACACCCAGGGGTAGGCCCCCGAGACTTGCCCTTGGTACCGCAAGGCTCAAGCTGGTCCCTCAAGTACCGCTGTGGTAACTCTAAAATCCTCCCAGCACTGAGGAACCCAAAGTTTTGATTCTTAAGGTGGCCGATGGAAAATTCGCTGAAAATATGCGATCGAGAAACATCATTTATTAGAATGGATAAATCATTTTGGAACTTTATTGATAATTGATCAAAATATGATGGATGAAAATACATATTCAGGACGATTATATTTCATATTTATATTGATCACGTGATTCGGCATCACGTGGTATTTACAAACCGACCACGGGTATTGAAGAGCAAGAGACGGTGGGTATATTGGCTAAAATCGGCCGCGCTTTAAAAACCAAACCATATCTAGCGGCAGGTAGAAACGGACAATTTCTTGTTCCAGTCATATATAATATATTGCCATGTACATTTCTAATTTGCAAAAAAATAACGTTTAATTTCGCATTACGTCCATTTTCTTGTAGTAGATTGGGATTACGTCCTATATGTGTATATGAAATAAGTAATCAGCTTACTATGAAAGTTGAAAAAATATAAAATCTGGCGGTAAATAGCCATAACGTCTTGTTCTTCAATATTACAAGGGCATAATGGGATTGAATATCCTAACTTCGATTCATGATGTTTCTTATAAACCTCTGTAGTTTATGAATTACGTTTGCATTCCTTTACAGATTTTTAACTTATAATTGTTGAAAATAATATTGTGTCGTATGTTGAATTTCTTACCGGTCAACTGCACCTCGAGTGTCAAATGACAATTTATTTTCTAATATTTCGCCAGGCGTGCACGCTTTACAATAGCTTTAATTTTATTGGTTCGCATTTAAACAACACATTGTGATGTATTTAGGGTATGTCTTTGTAATGAATCGATATGGCATGACACCCATGACCAGACATTTCTCATTATAAATAAATAAGGCATCATGCTTTCCTGTGGGATAGATAGACAATACTTTATGAATTCATAGCGTGGGCATTGTCTCAAATTGATAGTCTTTAATCTGTTCCAAACATATTGCATTTACATCTAATTAATTATCGTTGAGCAAAAAAATTGATCCGCCAACTCTCTAGATCATGAATGCGTACAGTCATGATAAATATGAGTCATAGTAAAGTGCATCGCGATCAATGTTTTGCTTGGAGGGGTCAGACTACACTCACGATCATACAAAGCCGTTTAATGCAACTAATACTTTCGTGCCATTAAAATAAGCATTATTATCGTAAATTACAGGATATTGCAAGTGTTCCGATATTTTTATTGTTTTGTTTGTATCACAATAACACTATTCCTGTGTAGATATTAGGACACACCCTCTTATTCAGCCTTAATGTGCTGCGTATACATACACTCCATGACGTATTGATAGTAGTTAATATATATATATATTTAATTACACCACCATGTACTTATGTTTGGAGACCTATATTTTAATGAATGCAAAAAAATAGTATCGTGGACATAACAGTGGATATAGATATCACCAAGTTAAAAATTGATCTAGCGAGCCAATCATCTGGAATTTGCTTGGCTAAAAAGGTCCCAAGCCCCTTGCAGACTGTTGAAGGAATGCTTCCCCCTCGTGTGATGTCATAAGGTTTTTCAAAACCTTTATTTTCATAAACTTTGCACATGATAGAAATATATCTTCTAAAGGAATTTCATTCACGTGGATATAATAATAATTTGGTAACTTTTGATAGTGAAAATTGCTATTTCCCATAGATAATTAATTAATTATAAGGAAAAAATTATTGTCAAGGGCATTAACTCCTATGATGGCAATTCTCTTACTTTAGGTTTTCTATGATTGATTTTCCATATAGCCCGTTAAATGATGCATATTTCCTTAATATACATTTTTCTAACTGCTAACATTTACAGTTTAGTCATTTTTATTTATTTATTCATTCGTTTACGAAATTATCCAGAGTGGATTTTTCTGATGTAACCACATTCTGTTTTTTGTGCTGAATCTCTAAATGAATGTTGGCAACATCACAGTTTCTTCATAATTAGGTCGGTCCACTCGAAACTGTCTATCACTTGACGTACATTTTTATGTTTCTGATATTCATTGCGATTGAGCACATCGTTATGTCAGAACGCTGGTAACAGTTAGAAGTCATATGATATATTGGCATCCAGAAAACGAGTATAAGACAGCTTGTTAAAGTCTTTTAGACTCAAGCAAACTGAGTATCTGAACAAGGAAGAGCTTCACCGGAAGTCGATGTTAACCTCGTGAAGATGTAGAGTGTACATTTAATTATCTCTTTTATTTGAACGATAGTTACTGTTGCTATTTTTTTTTATAAAAACAAGACACATTTCTAATTTGTCAGTGAAGTTTATGTCAATTGACCGAATAAGGGGGTATCATCTTAGAAGTGTACAAAAAAAAGCCAGTAAAGTGCTATTATTTTTAGTACTTTCAAACTGCCACAATTAATCTCATATTCTAAAGGAAGAAAAAAGCTGGTTAAACATGATTAAGAAAATATGCCAAAAGTATGTAATTTGTAATATTGGAATTTTATGTTTGGTAACATTTCACCACATTTGTTCACTTTGCTTAATTGATGGAAAGTAATCACTAAATATTGCTTTGTGTTAACCGTTAATGTATGTAAAATAAACAGATTATGAATTATTTTTTTTTCTATTGTGTTGATATTTGCAAATATTGCTTCTAGGTGAAATTTAATCAGTGATAAAAGGGGTATAATGTTTTCGTTGAGTTCTAGTCAGAAATAAACAGTCAAGGTGATTTTTTGGCCTTTTTTGTTATAGGTGTCTTTCTAAATTTTCAAGGAAAAAAAGATAAACTTAAACAAATTTTGGTCGATAAGGGGCTACCTTGTTAGATTTAACTTATAAGAGTAGAAAAAGAAAGAATTTTATCAGTTTGCACAGATAAATTCCATTCAGAATTCTGAGGTGGTCTAACCTTAAGAAACTGATTGCAGTTCGTTTAGAATGTGTACGTTATAATAACTAGGTTTTTTTGATCGATTGTGATAGTTGCGGTGTTCTGTTGAACCAGCCCCTCTTCATAATTGAGGAACTCTTTATGCGATTAACATCCTTGGCATACAGTCAATCTTCGCGGCTGAC
>CAJDSM010051657.1:4520-20062 GCA_903981925.1 Ostrea lurida | reverse complement strand
AATAAATTCACTAACATCCTGTAAGATTTATGCTAATAAATTACTTCACTAACATCCTGTAAAATTTATACCAACAAGATGCCAATGGGCCACATCGCTCACCTGAGCACTGCTTCATTGAGAAGAGCAGTATAGTTTGGGATTTACAATGTTCCACTATGGACTCAATTTAACCTGTCATCTTCCAATAGCCATAAATCACGATTATGTGTCAATGAACTTGTATAAACACAGGGATCAAGAAAATATATAGTTTGAGGGTGAGGATCTCAATAGTTTACAAGATATCAAACCATTTTAAAAGGGCAGAGTCAGTAATGACCCCAAGGGCCCTCTACAAATATTTCAATAGACGAACTTGTCTCAACACAAAGAATAAGAAAATTTAAGATTTTAAAAAGTGTCCCTACATATATTACAGGCAGCAAGCCTTTAGTCCCCTCGAAAATTTAAACATAGTCAATTGACTTTGACCTGGAAATCATAGGGTTCCTATACTTGGGCACTATGTAGGAAGTTGTATTCTGTGATGAATGCTGCCGATCCTATCATTTCACACGTTTTGATTAATTTTAGTGTCTTGAACCTGACTTAAATCAATAGTCCATTTTCTGATGAGGAACAGTGTGGAAGTTGATGATTCTATATCGAGCTGCGACTCTATCATGTTCACAAAGTTTGGGAATAGTTACTAGATGACCTGACCCTATGACCTTGAATCAATAGGTCTCCTCTCTCCATGGGAACAGTTGTGGGAAGCTTTGATGATTCTTATGAATGAAGCTGCGACTCCTATCTTGTTTCACAAGGTTTTGGGGTAATAGTGTACTAGTGCCTGACCTTTGACCTTAAATCAATTAGGTCCATCCTCTCTCATGGCAACATGTTGTGGACAAGAATTTGTGATTCTATGATGGAATGCTGCCGCTCCATCGTGTCTCCAAAGGTTTGTAACCTAGTTACTAGTGCCGTGTACCTTATGAAGCTGTGAGTGTAAATCAATGGGGCTCCATCCTCTCCTCCATGGGCAAACAGGTTGTGGAAGATTCGATTGATTCTGTGAAGATGCCTCCGAGCTCCTTTCGTGGTTCGAAATGGTTTTGGGGTAATAGTTACTAGTTGCGCTGACCTTGACCCTTGTACCTTGAAAATCTCACATGGGTCAGCAACGGTTGTCATGCAACATCTGTGGGTTGTGATTGCATCTGTGTGAATGCCTCATTACAGTGTATCATCACGTTGTATGTTCTAGTTGGAGCCTGACTGTGAGGCCCTTGCCACTTGATCAAAGCACTCCTAGGCCTAAGTTTAGACTGATAATCTGCACTCTATCTGTTAAGGTATAAGTTACTATAGACCTTGACCTGAAATCATAGAGTCCATCTCTCTCATGGGCAACGACGGCGCACACCAGCGGGCTAAGTTCCCCTGCAAACTGTTGCGAGGGATAAAAACTTTGAAGCCTATTGTGGCCCACGCCAACCCCTGGGAGAGGGAGGGGGACGCATATCTGAACAAACTTAAAGTCTACTCCATATAGGAAGCTTCAGGTATGATTAGTCCACTCCTTCTGTAGTGATGTTTTAAAGAATTCCCTGTTATATTTGCATTTGTAAGAATTTTATCCCTTATTGTGGCCCCCATATAGTTTCCCCCGAGGGTCAAGATGTGAACAACTTGAATCTTCCACTATATCAGGGGGGCCAAAAGTACTGTTTTTGCCCCCCCGCCCCCCACTATTTTTGTCATAAATTTTTTTGCTAAATTCACCTATTTTTAGTTTGCCCTGCCCACCCTTTCGTGAATTATATAAATTTGCCCCCCCCCCAACTTTCAGTGAATATATAGATGTCTGCCCCGCTTTCGTATTCCAATAAACTACCCCTTTTTTTTTTTTTTATTTTTTTTTTTTTTTTTTTTTTTTCTTGCTATCACAAAATTTGAATTCCCCCCCCCCCACACTTGTCAAACACCGTCCTACGCTCACTCGAAGGCCCTGGACTTGACCGAGCATCAGCCAAAATTTCCCTTACCGCATGGGACGTCCTCTATATTGTGAAATATCTACGAGCGGACTCCGTAAAACAATAAATAATCCAATTCAGTAATCATCAATTCAATTCGCTTTTCCCGGAGTTCTATGAACTGGAATATTAATATGCTGTCGAACCTTTTATCTTGAACTCAATGGACCAAGCAAAAAATGTTGATTCCGTGATCCCAGATAATCGAGGTAACTATACTCAGAAAAATAAGCATGGCTGGGAAGGCCGTGCAAATGGCGCCATGGTTATGAACAATACGTCCTCCGCCATAGGTGTCGATTGGTTATATATCATAGCGCTTTCGATACTATCCCGGCCGCGTTAAACCCTTGATGTGTATAACCTGGATTATTGTCATCCCATAACACAGTCGTTGCACGTCTTGACCTCCCGCGAATCGGCTCTCAGACACAGTAGACTACCCTCCGCCAAATATATTGACCCAAATTATAATGTTCCGAATTTCCATAAACACATAGTGGCTTGTAGTAAAGAATGTACTTTCGTTAACTTCATTAGAAGCCCTACGATTAGGCTCCAACAGATGCTCGCACCCTGGTGATTTAGCGAAAAAAAGCTAACACCAGACAACTGATACGTCATACTCCGCCTTTAATGTGTGTCCGCTATCGAACCGCTGCCCTTCCCCCGTTGGGGGTGTGACCTGTGTTGAGATGCATAGATGCAAACAAACCACATACCATTATAGGTCCCGAGTTCCAGGATTAAAATTAATCCTATTAATAATCTCTAAGACAGTCGCTACTCGCCGAGATTGTGTGAAACCTTAGCACGGAACAAACTCCATTCGATGCATCTACCAAATCACAATCCAGTCTCCGTAAAGCCGTGTGCGGTAAGCCCTCCAGTTACCCGGTGCAGTGCTTCCGCTGTAGCAATAGATGCGTACCTACATGGGCATTCAGACCTCAACCCTACCCTTTCTAGTCCACAACCGTCCCAGATAGTGTCAGACTTAATTCTCCAGCCGATCGCACGTAGCCGTGAATGAACGTCTTCAAGATAGATAGATGCACATGTCCTCGAATAATAGATGATAAGTAGATTAGATTATGACTCACATGTTCTATAATATATATATACTATATATAGTAATTATATACTATTACTATATTATATATATATATATATATTGACACACACTAGTATAATATGATAAATGCCAACTTGCAAAACGATTATAGTGATATAGTGGACTGAACTGTCTTGGAGAGTGAAAGTTTAATAAATAAAAATTGAAAATGAATAATATCGAATATCGGCTAATTTACATTTTAAAATGTAATCATAAGTACAAAAATGTAAAGCATATTTCAAGCTTACGTTTGGTCAACGTTTGTGAAATGCTGCCAAAATGAAAAAAAAACAACCCAAAAACCAACTTTATAGTTATTGCTCAAACATTGTATACATATTGCTGTTTCATGATATTGAAGTTTTACATGTAAAGTTGATGTGAAAAATAAACCAACATTAGAAAGTGTTAAACATTTAGGTCATCTTGAAAGATTGCCGGTTTAGATTAATTAACATTAGAATTTACTTTTATGTAAGTTTTCTTTCAGCTAAGCCAGTTTATTTTGCATTGTCTCATTATATGCATTCGATCGCCTCGCTGGTGATAGGTGGAGCACCTTACTTGAGATTCAGGAGGCTGGGTTCGAATTCCGATCCGGTCTGTTGCATTTCTACCTTCCTGTTACATTTGGTGCCAAGGCCAGCCCCTAAAACTGACGGGTGGAAATGCCTGCCAGGGGATCAAGATCTTAGATTCATTTTAAGGAGGGAGGAGGAATATGGCGGTCAGACGGGTTCGATCACCGGTTGCTTGATATAGCTCCGTTGGTAGAACATCTGGCGTAAGATTGAGGGGACCTGGGCTCGAGTCATGGTCTGGTTTGTTGCATTTCCCCCATCCCTGTTACATTTACATGTGCGTAAAAGATTGACGTATCTCGGTCTTGTTGCGCTATATAAAATAGAATATATAATGAAGGGTAATTTCATGAAGAATGAAAATTTGAAATCAATCCAAATGGCAATGTAGTTATAAATGATATTGTCTTGCACTTTGCAGGTATATTTGGGGACGACTCTGGAAAATGAATGAAACAGTGCTTGTAGAATTAATTAGTTATCGAAGTTCAACTAAGGGTGTACGTAAATTTGCCCCTGGATGTATTCCCTTGATGTGGAGATTGGTTTATTAGTATTTCATTTTACAGTTGTCGTAATTTGTAAAAAATGCATAGAATAATTCAAGATTCTCCCCGCATATTTTTTCGTGTTAAACCGATTGTTTCGTACGCTTCATATAAATCCATATTCAAACTTTCCTCATATACATCCACTTCTATCAAACACTTTCAATTCCCTTTTCACACAAATATGAATAATTTGATTTACCCACTCATGCTAATAGCAACAAAGCTCAATATCACGAGAAATAAACCTTGATCGGATACTCTGTATGTACGGATCAGCCCATTAGGTTCCGATATTATCCATCGGAAAGCCTCCACTCGAAACGCTGTTTAATTAATCCGTGATTATTCTCCATTAATAATGTTTTATTATCTATGACTTTCGTGCACCAGAAGGGCAATTCTTTAACAAAACTCGGCATTAGTATTCAGGTGGGGGAATTGACACAAAGCGCAGTCATGTTACAATTGATAAATAAGTATGCAAATCCTAACAAACGAGTCCCCTTTCGAAATATCTATATATACATAAGGCAAGTTACTATATTCTGTATTTGATACGACCACGGAAAAAAAATTCGGACCCTGGTTTCCCCCCTATGCGATGACAGGTCAAATGGGTACGATACAGAAGATTTTAAAAAGTCACGTAAACTTTAATTTATTTAATGATTTTTTGAAAAAAGGAATATTAGTAAATTCATCATCGTGTTCCTTATTTTGGTATGAATTAACGGAATTAGTTACATTAAGGGGCGAGTCCTAATAAAGTGGGATACGCTCCGGGATCCGGGAAAACGGTGGTGTAAATGGATGCCTGATATATCTACCTGATGGGCCGCCTTCACGAAAAGCAGGAGTATGATATCTATTATTTGTCGATATTATACCTTCTCGTTAACCCGCATTCAGATGCCCGATGCTGCTTGTGTAATAACGAAGGAGATCAGCCATGCATTTTGTCGCGCTGGGATACACTGGATCCCTGGGGTCACTAGATGATGCCTTTACAAGCAGGATATGAGGTGTAAAAAATGCATTGAAACCGTGTTGTCACTGAACTCGTAAACCTTGGCCATCATTAATTGGCATGCGGCGCATTTGATGCAATGCGTTTGCCCACTGAAATGAATACTAACGTTGGTGAAAAATGACGAAACAGTGAGGAAAAAAAGAAATATTGTGAATTTGATTCTATACAGAGTTGAAGACGTAAGGGACTTTTAAATTGCTTGAGAAAGGATTTTTACTGGGCTTTAAATATGTTTCCTTCAGTTAGAAACTCTACATTTAATTGGACAAATTGTAGTCTAACAAATATTTCACTACTTACGTTCTGTATTTGTATACTGGATTTAAATTCATCTTGCACTCGAGGTAAGTGTGGGATTTTTCAATCACATTTGTTGTCCAGAAGGTCGAACAAGGGCTTCTGCAATGGATTCCTTTATTCGAAGAAGTGTTTACAATATGTGAAAGAATTACAGAAGGTATACTGGTCCCAGATTCATTATACCTTAAGTGTGCCTTAATATAGGGCCAGATCATCAGATTGAACAAAGAAACTAAATGATGGACTTGCCAAAATCACTTTGTTCTAGGATTAAAGTTTTATTACTTCGATCACACTGTGTATCAACTGATATTTAACTCAGTAAATTACGGACGTTAATCTGTTTCACTATTTGTCCACGTGACATTAGATTATATAGAAGTGAGGGATTATTGAGACCATTATAAAACTACATTTCAAATCAAACAGTTAGAGGAATGTGACACGCAGTGACACTTGCCGTGTGATTGTGTGACGCATATCTCGGAAATAGCAACTAATATGGTGTGATAGCGAAAAGTTGCTGAGTATGCATTTTGTGGCGAGAAATACAGCTGGAGAAGCGCCGGGGTTGCGACCCCCTAGCCATCTCCTCAGTCCCAGTGTGTATGGACACCGATACAGGTCAAACTCTGCCGACTCTAAGCACAGCTGGATCAAGTTCAAGCTCGCTGGATCAGGGTCCCAGATCCTCCCCTCTAGTGATATTGAGGGTACTGATGACGAAGCGGACTTTGACGAATACCAGGATCTCACACAAGAGTTTGTCAAAAGCACGGAGCTGACGAAAGACCACGATTGTTTAAAGGAGGGTTGCAATCGGGTAGTCCTCAATGTAAGCGGTATGCGGTTCGAAACCCAAATGCGGACTCTTAATCGTCTCCCGCATACTCTTCTTGGAGACAAGGAAAAACGAGACAAGTTTTGGGATCCGCGTACTAATGAATACTTTTTTGATCGCCATCGACCTAGCTTTCCTGCCATTTTGTATTTTTATCAAAGTGGGGGCAGACTAGAGAAGCCAATTGAAGTGCCAAGTGATATTTTTCTAAACGAACTCCAGTTCTTTGAACTAGGTAAGAATGTGATCAATTCTTACAAAAAGAAGGAGGGATTTTTCGTGGAAGCTGACGAAACCTTCGACATGCCCAAGGGAGCTTTTCAAAGGCGAATGTGGGAATTATTAGAATACCCAGAATCTTCAATACCAGCCCGTATTTTAGCGGGGTTTTCAGTATTGCTAATTGTGGCTTCCGTCACCACTTTTTGTGTAGAAACTCTCCCAGTGTTCAATGGGACGCAATGCGTCAACACGACAGCTTTTTCCGACGATGGCACAGAAAAAACTATGCCAAATTTTGGACATCCACTTTTTATCATCGAATCCATTTGCATTACATGGTTTGTGATGGAACTGATTTGTAGATTTATATTTTGTCCTTCCAAATTGGCATTTCTGAAAAATATTATTAATTGGATTGACTTGGCTTCAATAGCCCCGTATTTTCTATTTATGATTGTTTTCTTGATCACCTGGAAATGTGATCAAAGCAACCAAGGAGGTATTCTTTCCGTCCTTCGAGTGTTTCGCGTTGTTCGCATATTCAAATTAAGTAAGCATTCGGAAGGCCTCAAAATTCTAGGAAAGACGCTACAAACCAGTATGAGAGAACTGAGTATGTTCGCGTTGTTCATAGCGATAGGTATCATAATTTTCGGCGGTGCTATATATTATGCCGAATTACAGGAACCACAATCCTTTTTCACCAGTATTCCAGATGCATTTTGGTGGGCAGTTGTTTCCATGACGACTGTGGGATACGGGGATGTTTACCCCAGAGGAACTCTAGGAAAACTAGTCGGAAGTCTTACGGTGTTGTGTGGATTATTAGCTATCGCACTTCCGGTTCCGGTAATAGTGACAAATTTCAATAACTTCTATAGAAATTCGGTTAATAAACACAAGTCGTAATGATAACAGATTCGGGGGGAAATCCCTCCGTACATTATATATACATGTATGATCGATTAAGTATACTGCGACTTGCCGATTCATGAGATGTATGGATGTAATGTAATATGTACAATCCCGCAGTTCGGCTTAACCCAAGAACTGTAAAGACTCTTCAACATATCTGTGATAGATACTTTTGAAACCAGTCCATTTTCTTCCAAGTCTTTCTAATTTTACCACGATACACGGTGCATAACGATGTTTGTTTTGAACCCACGATGTTGACATCACATTTTTTGATGTGCAAGGATATAGCATTACAATTAAATTTGCTCTATAGCTTACCTGTTATCTTGTTAGGTTTATTTGTTGTTGTTATTGTTATTGTAAAACTGTTATGTGCTATAGCTATTTGATAAAAAGATTTTTCAAATAAGAGCACACATTATTCAAAATCAAAATCTTTTACACAACGGTCAAAATATTTTTATTTGGGATCCATCAACGGCTCACTTCAAAAGTGATTTAAAAGCTTATCAAGACCATTAGCGCTTTTCACAATTCATTTCTGCTTTATTTCTAAAATTCTTTTTTTTTAAATTGTCTTTAGAATATTAAAACAACTTTATTGTCGGCAGTGTGGTCAAAACAAAGAAAAATCCACTGAAAATCTGAATATTCTTATTTAGAATTTTACATATCGAATATTCTTCGTCCACTTTGTACTAGCGATTCTGTGTTGAACTCCTTTGCAACGCGAATTTGGCATCGATGCGAAGACCATTTATTTCGCCATCTCGTGTAATGCACTTGTACCTGATTATTTGGGGGTTATAAACATTCTATATCCATTTTGGATACCGAATAAAGCCCCTATCCTATCCAAAAATGCAATGTTGTAGATCTTTTATTTTTGTCTGTGCCAGACTCCAGCTGATGTAATGATGAAATATTTTACAACTTACATCCGGGCTTTTGGGACCGCTTGACCCCTAGAACGAACCACTTCTGATCAATACAATGTTGTACAACGCAAGTTAAACAATAAATATTTAATCCAATAAGGATTGTACTTATCAATGATGGACCATTTATCTGTTATCAAGGGAGACAATCTGAAAATAGACATGCAAATGTGCATATTTGAGAGAGAGGAAATGTCTAATCAGTAGAAACTGCGCTGTGGTAAGTTTTATTGATAATTGCTAGCAGTGTAACATGTCTAATTTTAGAAAAGGAAAATATTATTCTTTGTAGAAAAAAAGAAAAATCTCAATAACCCAAACAACTAAAGTACTATCGATGGGTATGATCGATGCTTTTATAGAAATGAAACTATCATCCGGAATTTGACAAGAATGGGAAAACGAGTGAAGAACAAAGTGAAGTCATAGAAGCTAAATGTATAAGACATAAACGCATTTAGCTTTAAAAGAATATAAACACAATACATTATAGTGCTACATGGAACGGTTTTTCCTGTTCTTGACTTAGTTATAAAGTTTTAGTGTTCAAATCAGCTGCAGAATTGTGGCTCTGTGGGGAAAAAGTTGAAAAATATTCAAAAAGCTCCTCTCTGGCGGCCGCGCAGTTATTACTCGTCTCTCCTCCTATCTCTCTCTCTCTCGTCTCTTCTCTCTCTCTCTCTCTCTCTCTCGTCTCTTCTCATCTCTCCTCGTTCCTCTCTCTCTTCTCTCTCTCTCTCTCTCTCTCCACAAAGATTCAATTAACGGTGCAACTTTTTCTGCGCACGATTGAGGTTTTACTTCATTGTATTCTTGCATCACTGGCTTCAAATTTCCTAACATATTTTGCCAGTATACGTGTCAAGACATACCTTCAAGCACAGCTTCAAATGACATAGCTATGTTAGGTTACCAGTCAATTCGAACCCCTTTGAATATTGTTAACGAAGTTCAATATTGGAGTAGTGAGACGGGGACCATACAAATTAGAGCTGTGAATTTAATTCAATACTTAAAACTGTTTGAACTATACTTTTGTGAACCTAACTAGAATAATTTCACCCAGAGTATTGAACTTAAAATTTGCTGGAAACACTGTTAGCATAGGTAAGTTTGTTTTTATATCATTTATAGAATTTTCATGAATGTATCAAAACATGTGAAAATCAACGTGGTTCGAATTGACTGGCAACCTAGCACGGCTTCGTCAGTAATTTTTTTTTAAACCGTGGGTTTTTGGTTTGCGTAGGGCTTTAATGAATGTTTGAAGGTATATCTTCATACTAATGTAGTGGGAAATTAAGGAAAAGTTACGTTATCAATCAAAGAGTCTTGTAAAGGATGGCTCTGTAGCTCTGGTACATTTAAATTTCCCACAGAAATTAACAGTTATGCAGCTACGTTCAAATATTGTGCATCATGACGTATAGATAAAAGTGCGGG
Source organism: Ostrea lurida (assembly GCA_903981925.1). Classification (NCBI taxonomy): domain Eukaryota; kingdom Metazoa; phylum Mollusca; class Bivalvia; order Ostreida; family Ostreidae; genus Ostrea; species Ostrea lurida. Next base: position 10,097 of record CAJDSM010051657.1, on the reverse strand, counting down.
TTTGTTTTGTTTTTGTTTTTGTTTTTTTTTTGTTTTTTTGTTTTTTTTTTTGTTTGGTTTTTTTTTTTTTTGGTTTTTGTTTGTTTTTGTTTTTTCATTGTTCACTTAAACAATAAAATGTTTTCTTGTTGGTTTATTGATGTGAAGAAACAAACATTTGCAGAAAAAATTCTCTATGAATTTTTTTCCCCTGCAATTTGTTTCCTTCATCATCCAATAAACCAACAAAAGAAAACTATTGTTTATATTTATATTTCATGCATTTCTAAACATATAAACTATTAAGTACTAAAATATATATGGGTTGATCATTTCGTTCTTTTAAACGGAAGCGCCAATTCAACTTTTGACCTTGGAATCGCTCCATATATGGTAATGATCATGCGGACAGGTGGCACTACAAACCAGATCCAACTAGTTTGCAACAAACATGCATTTATTGGATGATAAACGCCATGTCAATTTCAAAGGAAATATAAGAGAAAAGATTCAGTGAATGTAAATATATATCAACACTGGGCTTATTTATGTGCAAACAATCTTTACCGTCTGCTAATTTCTTTGCAAATTCCAAGTATATATAAACTAGTATAATATATTATATGTTCAATAATTGCATTTTCAACTTTACCGGCTAAAATAGCTGTTTTTCACTTTTAAATATTTCAAACAAGCCTAAACATTTACTACACGGCCTGGATCACATCGCTTAATTTACAAGTTATGTTAGAGATTTTTCAAGCCACACTCCGAAGGGTTCCAACAGTTACGTTTAAAGTCAGCATTTCGCAAATTCTTTGGTCGTTATAACGATCTAATTTGCCAATACAACCTGCCATTGAGTCCAATGCTGTCTGACGTGTTTCATGGGAATGGTTAAACTGTTATTTATAAACTGATATATATTGCGACCGGTCGACAGGGGATGCTTACTCCTCTTAGGCACCTGATCCTATCCATAGTGTATCCAGCTCATATTTTGTATTTTGCGACTTACGATATTGATTTAATTATGAGCGTTAAATGATATATTTTAAAAACAAAATCGGTGCTATATCATAACATGATGGACATACCGGTATGGATTTTCAGAAAGCGATAAATTTTTCAAAGTGTGATCATTCAATGTTTATCTAAATTCTCGTTTCCTTGTTCCCTCTACAACATCCAAACAGAAACTTCAAATTCCAAACATAAAATGCGAATTTATTCTGAAGTTACTATCATAGTTCACTAGTAAAGGTCACAAAGTTGAATATTTTGATATATTATTATGGCAAAAATCTGATCCAGTGAAAATTCCAGATTGAATATTTGTTGAATTAACCTTGATACAATGACTTCAGTCAGATAGTTCATGTCATCTAATAGTTTTTGGTATCTCTTTATATATAATTTATTTTAGTACATACTACACAACAAAGTACATGTAGATATTAAAGTTAATGTGAGGTATTGAAAAATGATATCATTATCAATAGTAAAAAGCTTCATTATCAACCGCAGTATCGACGCTTTTCTGAAAACATATCGAAAATTTCACTGTACATAGTCCTTATTGTTAGAAATATAAAAGAAACAACATGCTTAGTCTCTACAGCAAAACATAGGGTAAGGTCCAACACAAATATGCCATTATCACCTACATATGGTGTTTATTCCTCTCAGCTGATTCAATACCCATGAGATTGTTCTGCGTATGATCAAATTTTAGATCGAGGCAGGCTACTGACAAAGAGGTTGATGTTACAGGGGTTCCAACAGTCTTGTTTCAAGTCAGCATTTAGCAAATTCTATTGTCGTTGTAACGATTTGGCCACCTATTGGTTTAATGCTGTCTGATTTGTTTAGAAGGAAAACGCAGGCTTGAGGTTTATGCTTTTTAAAGGGGCATGGACACGTTTCAAGGTAAAAGTGTTTAGATTTTAGATTTGCATTTTTAATGTTTACAATGCTCACTTAGGGTATTTCTAATGATCAGTAAAAATTTGAACGTCATTTGTTGAGTTATAAGTGAGATACAGCATTTACAATTCTTTGCTATGTAAACAAGCCTCGATCCATGTTTTTGTTTACCTATATTGAATATGCTAGTATACGTTCCATTTAAAGCAGATTTTTTCAAATTACAAGTTCCATTCTGAAACAAAATTAAATAGTTTCTATGTTTCTCACATCTAATTCTTGTTTTGAACATGGTTTTTTCTGTGAAGCATTCTTTATGTAAATGTAAACAAGCTCGAGCCTTGTTTACATTGTAAAGAATTGTAAGTGCTTCTATCTCACTTGAAACTCCAACAAATGACGTTCAAATTTTTGCTGACCATTAGAAATACCATAAGTGAGCATTGTAAACATTAGAATGAAAATCTTAAAACCTAAACAATTCTTTAGCTCAAACCATGTTCATGCCCCCTTCAAGGCTTTTTCTATGAAATTTCAATTTTTTTTAATCCTGGCCTTTTCCAACGTTTAGGCTTCAAGCATCGCTGATGAGATTACATTATTTTTCGAAATATGTCACATGCAGGGCGCCAAAATTATTAATATTATCATTATACATATTTTCTTCCATGCAGAAACAATCATAAGCTCTAGGATCATACAACTTGGTACATTTGATTACATAATCAGAAGATTTCAAGGTCAAAGCTCAAGATCGTAGTATCAGTTAGTAGAAAGCGTTGTAGACAAGATACAGACTCCAGGACTTAGTACATTACTTTTGATTATCCTGGTGAGAGAGAGATGTCTATTGTTTGCAAGATCAAAGTTACGGTATTAGGAAAATCTTGTAAGCAGAATACAGACAAAACTATATTGGGGCTAGGACCTTTTAACTTGTTTTTATACACCTTATTCCAAGTGGAATGTGCATATTGTTTCTCAAGCATGATCATGAATTGTTCTGTAGCATATAAAGAACATTGCTAACACTGCTAAAATATGAATCCCACTAACTAGCTAGTAGCGCAAATTATGATTATGCCACGTTGGCGTTGCTCTGGTTATAAAAATATTAAAGAGGCACACTGCACCGTGAAATAGATGCATATATCCATACACGATCGTGAAAGTTAATATAGATGTGGTGCAAAATGTTTTTCTTTTACACACATTCATAAAATTATCATTAACTTCCAGTACATTAGGCCACACCAATTTGTAAAATAGTTCTTCAGATTTTCAAACAAAAAAGTGAGGCATTTTATAAATATTATTTTTCATTTTGGAAATAAAATTTAAGAGGCGAGCGAATACAAGAAATATGAATATTATTAATTGATTTATACGTAATTTTGATGAGCGAGCGCTTACAAATAAAGATCTAAAATCATTAGAAATCATTAAATTAATTTTGCTTACCAAATGAACTTAATATTTTTCAATTAGTATTTTGAAGTATCATATATAGAAAGATATGAAAGCTAAAAACACCGGATTACAATGTCAAGAACTTTCTCAATGGCCTGCATTTCTGTCATTTGTCAGCCAAGTGTATCAAGATTTTTTGTGCTTGTTGTAAAATGTCGAAAAAATTGTTGAAAAAAATGAGGACTCCGCTCGCTTCTATTTTGATAAATCCAAATAATAGACTATTATGAAAATATTAAAATGGCGAAGTACAAAGATAAACGTAATCACAGTCAAAAAAAAAAAAACACTACAAAATGAGTGTAGGACAACACGGACACCGTACAAAAAGCGAAGCATATCAGGTGCCATGGGAGGAGTAAGACATCTCTGCTGACCGGTCACAATAAGTTCGCTCGCATGTAAAATATCCAATCATTGTTGTTCAACAATTTTTCGACATTTACAAACAGCCAAAAAATCGTTGATAGCATCTTGGGCTGATCAAATGACAGAAATGCAGGCAGTTGAGCAAGTTCTGACATTGTTAATCCGGTTTTTTAGCTTGTCATATCTTTCTTATATGATACTCGTCAAAATACTGAATTGAAAATCTAAAGTTAGAATCATTTGGATAAGCAAGATTATTTAATGATTTCATATATGATTTTTAGAGTCTTATTTGTAAAGCGCTCGCTCATCAAGAAATTAACGTATAATATCAATTAAGTAATATTCGATATGTCTTGTATTTCGCTCGCCTCTTAAATTTATTTCCAAAATGAAAAATAATATTTTAATAAAATGCCTCACTGTTGTTTTCGTTGAAATCTGAACGAACTATTTTACAAATTGGTGTGGCTAATGTACTGGGACATCTAATTGATAATTTTATGAATGTTGTAAAGAAAAACGAATTTCTGCACCACATCTATATTAAAACTTTCACGATCGTGTATGGATATTATGCATCTAATTTTCACCGGTCACGGGTGCTCTTTAATTATTTTAATACCAGAGCAGACGCCAACGTGGCTCAATCATAATTTGCGCTACTGATAGTTAGTGGTGTCATGATTTAGCAGTGTTTAGGCAAGTTCTATTTATATGCTAACAGAACAAGTTCCATATCATCTTTGAGGAAACATATGGCCACATTCACTTGGAAAAGGGTTGAAAAAACAAGGTGTAAATGTCTCCCAATTAGTTTTGTCTGTATTTTGCTTACAAGATTTGTCCTAATAACCGTAACTTGACTTGGCCAAACATAGACATCTCTCTCTTCAGCCAGGATAATGCAAAAGTAATGATACTAAGTCCTGGATCTGTATTTGTCTACAACGCTGTGTCTACTTAACTGATTACTCGATCTTGAGCTTTGACCTGGTGAAATCTTCTGCATATGTTAATCACAATGTACCTAGTTTATGGTATGATCCTAGAGCTTATGATTGTTCTGCATGAAGAAATATGGTATAATGAAATATTAATATTTGGCGCCCTGCATGGTGACCATATTTCGAAAAAATAATGTAATTCTGATCACAGATGCTTGAAGCCTAAACGTTGGAAAGCCAGAGAATATAAAAATAAATTTCATAGAAAAAGCCTTGAAAGGGGCATGGAACATGTGTTTGAGCTAAAAATTGTTTTAGGTTTTAGATTTTCATCTAATGTTTACAATGCTCACTGTATGGGTATTTCTAGATGGTCAAGCAAAAATGTGAACGTCGACTTTGTTGAGTTTGTCAAGTTGAGATAGAAGCACTTACAATTTCCATTTACAATGTAAGAAAGGCTCGAGCGTTGTTACAATTTAGCATAAAGAATGCTTCACAGGAAAATAACCATGTTCAACTAACAAGAATTAGATAGTGTAAACAATAGAAACTATTTAATTTTGTTTCAGATAATGGAGACTTGTAAGTCTTGAATAAAATCTGCTTTTAAAGTGGAAGCTATTACTAGCATATTCCAAATGAGTAGGTAAACAAAAACATATGGATCGAGGCTTGCTTTTACTGCAAAGAATTGTAATGCTGTATCTCCTTACTAATTCAACTGAAATGACGTTCAATTGTTTTACTGGATCAATTAGAAATACCACTAAGTTGAGATTTGTAACATAAAAATGCAAGATCTAAAATAAACACTTTTACTTGAAACGTGTCCATGCCCTTTAAAGAAGATAAAACCCTCAAGCCTGCGTTTTCCTTCCTAAGC
>CAJDSM010051646.1:0-15136 GCA_903981925.1 Ostrea lurida | reverse complement strand
CTTTTTTTTCTTTTTTATATGTGACAGATTGGCTATTTTAAAAAATAAACGTCTTGTATTTTCAGTGGCTGTGTTCGGTTACACTTTAGTACATATATACAAGCCCAGCACACTTGTTTTAATTCTGTTGAATGTTAGTGGGATTTACAGACTGGTAAATATCTGATTGAAGGATGCAGTTCTTTTAGGTGTGGGATGGATTACTTAATTTGTGTTCTACAGATGGTTGGATTTAACATCCTTAATGTGGTTATATGGTTTCTCAGGGATATCTTTCAGACCAGATCCAAACCGAGAAAATATTCACTCGAAATGACTTTTCAATACAATATCGACTTTTCATATCAAAATATACGTGTATTTCATATATTTGATAAATTAATCATTACATATTACACTGTATTAGTTTTATCTTATAGAGTATTGCAGATTCCATATTGTACATCAAGGTACAACCAGTTGCTTTTATCCGTTATCGCACCCCGTGGGTCTTCAACATCCCTTGCTTGTCGTAAGAGGCGACTAAATGGGGCGGTTCTTCGGATGAGACCACAAAACCGAGGTCTCGTGTCACAGCAGGTGTGGCACGATAAAGATTCTGCTCAAAGACCATAAGCGCCGAGCAAAGGCTTAGATTTTGTAGCCCTTCACCGGCAATGATGACGTCTCCATATGAGTGAAATATTCTCTCGAGAGACATAAGCAATAAATAATTAACAGTGGCGGATCCAGGATTTGTCGAAAGGGGACCCGGTCCGTTGAAAAAGGAACCAATAAGCTTAAGGCTGGATGAAGCCAAAGCGGGGCCCAAGGGCGAAGCCTCGGTAGCTCTTGGTTTTAGGAGCTTTTAAAGTTACTTTTAGAGGTTAATTTAGCTATAATATATCATTATAATAATTATACCCCCCGCAAACGAAGTTTGGGGGTATATAGGTTTCACCCTGTCTGTCCGTCTGTCTGTCGAAATATGTTGTTGTCCGCAACTCCTCTAAACGACTTGCAGTATTTCAATGAAACTTAGTGGAGTGTTAGAATACATTAATGGAGATGTGCATTTCGTCAGGAATTTTATTTGGCAATTTTTGTACAAGATATGAACGTTTTGGACTTGGGCATATTTTCACCAATATACTATGCATCAGTGCGTTTGCCCGCAACTCCTCCTAACGACTTGCAGGATTTTTATCAAACTTTGTGGAGTGTTAGATTACATAATGGAGATGTTGCATATTGTCATAAATTTTGTTTGGACTATTTTTTGTACAAGATATGAACGTTGGACTTGGGCATTTTTCACCAATATAACCTATGCATCAGTGCGTTTGCCCGCAACTCCTCCTAAACGACTTGCAGGATTTTTTATCAAACTTTGTGGAGTGTTAGATTACATAATGGAGATGAGCATATTGTCAGGAATTTTATTTTGGAATTTTTTGTACAAGATATGAACGTTTGGACTTGGGGCATTTTTTCACCATATACCTATGCATCAGTGCGTTGCCCGCAACTCCTCCTAAACGACTTGCAGGATTTTTATGAATCTTTGTGAAGTGTTAGATTACATAATGGAGATGTGCATATTGTCAAGAATTTTGTTTTGACAATTTTTGTACAAGATATGAATGTTTGGACATAGGCATTTTTTACAAAAGGGCGTTGTCCGCAACTCCTCCTAAACGACTTGCAGGATTTTATTGAAACTTTGTGGAGTGTTAGATTACATAATGGAGATGTGCATATTGTCAGGAATTTTGTTTTGGACAATTTTTGTACAAGATATGAATGTTTGGACATAGGCATTTTTTACAAATATACCTATGCATCAGTGCGTGTCCGCACTTCCTCCTAAACGACTTGCAGGATTTTTATGAAACTTTGTGGAGTGTTAGTTACATAATGGAGAATGTGCATATTTGTCAGGAATTTATTTTTGGACAATTTTGTACAAGATATGAACGTTTGGACTTGGGCATTTTTCACCAATGTATGCATTTAGTGCATCGTCCCAACTCCTCCTAAAGAATTATATACTGTATTTACCCATTGATTAGACAACTTCTGTTATTTTGAGGAAATCTGTTGTGTTCATTAGTAGTGTGACCCGCGGGGGTATTAGTCCCGATTGGACAGTTCTAGTTAAGTTTGGTCACCAAAAGGGGGGGGGGGCTGGCCCCCTATAAATCCGCCACAGATCAATTAATCTGTTATCGCGAAAGAGTTAGTAGACGGACATCATGAATGCATGTAGAATTTTGTTAAGATATTGATAACTCACAAACACAATCACTACAAAGAACAAAAATTGAAATACATTTGCCGTTGAATTTTAATTTTCCACCAAATAAAATAATGTACATGTATGTAACGTGAATGGTTTAAAACAAACACGGTTAATTTCATCGTGAATAGTTTAGGACAGGTATAAAGTTTTAGCGACTGCTTTGCTTCAATTGCTTGGCATCAAAATGATTTTGTTTATTCATCATATAATGTTCAAGGCTGGCTGTAGTTTTGACGGTTTGTTTTTCTTCGTTCTGACTTGACTTACTTGATCTTTTTCATTTCTAGAAACACAGAGCTGCAACTATAGTCCTTCTGACGGACAGGTCTCTGCCGATCCTTTTCAGCTCGGCACACGTCATGCCGGCTGCTTTTGTTTCTGTATATATACTTCTGCACAACATCTTTCTTTTTGTCGACCAACTTTCCTCTTTCATTGTATGCTTTAGTTAAGAGTCTGCCTAGTGATGCTAGAAGGAGGCTTGAATGTGGCCAATCCATACCTATTTTCTTTTCATGATCACCGATCGCGACTCCATTTAGTTTGCCTGATCATGTCCCATAGTCGTTTGTTAGAGGCGACTTCCGGTCACCTGATATTGAGGATGTTACTGAAACCTCTGTTGATAAATGTCTGGAGTTTGTGAGTATGGGTTACCCACCAGATATCCGAGTCATAAGGTAGGATTGATTTGGCATTGGTGTCTTGTAAAGTGAGGAGGTTATTGATCTCTAGACTGGTCGTAGTGTTGAAGGCGTGTTGGGCTTTCCTTGATTCGGAACACCCCCGCCCCCAATCCTTACTGACCACACTACCCAAATAAACAAACTTTTCAACTTCCTTACATAAATTGTTTCCGTGGTCAATCTGAATCTTGGTTTTTCGTTGTTCACCTTCTCTGCTTATTCTGCAGCACCACATAACATCGCCCGTACACTTTGTGGCCCGAGGGAGAAGAAAATGAAGTCGTATTAGAAGTCAAGGTTTTCCAGCTGATTCGCGAAGGTCCACTGAATGTCAGTTCCTCTGCCCGCCGTGGACTACAGCACTACCCAATTAACCATCAACAGGAAGATACTTGGAGACACTGGACAGCCCTGAAGCACGCCGGATTTGTTCCGTCAACTTCCCGTTATGGGTGGTCTGGCAGGTGGCGTCTTCATGTAGTTGTTGGCTGATGTTTATAAACTTTGGTTTAAAGGTGAAGATAACGAACAGAGATCAATCTCATAAATCATAATATACGGAATTCAAATTAAGAGTTGGACAAACACGGACTCTTGGATATACACGTACAAGAGAAGGAGTCACGTGCCTAGGAGAAGCATTTCCTGTTGAACGGTCACATAAGATAAATGGAGTAATCCGTAGTCAAAACCATTGTGAAAAGAATGGCCTAATAATTGGTTTGAAACACGTCAGACAACATTTGACCCACAGGCAAACTCGATCGTTATGACGGGTATATAATTTACGAAGTACTGACTTTGAACGTGACTGTTGAAACTTCTGCAACATCCACTTGTTTGTCATTAGCCTGTCTCGATTTAAAACCTGATCATACGCAGAACAAGTTCTTTCGAATCGAATCAGCTGAGAGGCATAACCACTATACGCAGGTGATGATGGAATGTGGGAAGTTGACGTCGGAAAAGCTGAAATCACCCTGTGTGTCATAAAGTTGAGTAGTTGATGATTGTTATTAAAATAATTATCCTATTAATGGCGATAAACAAAAATGATGCATCAGTCTTCAGATGACATATCTGTCAACTGTCGACAAAATCTGAGTACAAAGAGACTGTCACTCCAGGGGCTGCATCGTGACATGGTCTTTGAAAAGATCTGTCTTGCTGGAAACATGAGTATTCGTCCTGAAAGCTTTGTTCAATGTTGTCTTCATCTCTGAAATAATTCTTGTCAGCGAATTTCAGGAATAGACAGCAGTATAATTCCTCTCCAATTGTTACAATCTCTTGGGGATCCGGTTTAGGTCCTCAGTACCTCTTGCTCGTCGCGGAAAGCAAATAAATGGGGCGTTCCCTTGGATGAGACCGCAAAATCTGAAGCTTCGTCTCGCAGCAAGTGTGGCATGGTAGAAATCCCTCTCTGCTCAAATATTTCAAGTACCAAGAAAAGGACAAAATCTTGTAGACTCTATAGAATGAAATTTATGTAGAAGAAAGACAGAAACGGGTTTGTCCAAATCTAGGACATTTACTACATCACCAACATAAAACATTATTCAGATAATAGTATCATGCATGTATATCAAACATGTATATTTACATCTCCAATGTTTTGCCTGAAAATTGTAATGACAACTGTTTTCTTCTGAATGCGTTGCAGCTGCGGGATTGAACACAGATAATATAGAACATCTATTTGATTAATTGTTAATTCCGATAGAAATGACAATACATTCCGCTCTGTAGAATATGACATGTATATATCAATATACATGTATACTTGTTTCTCACTGTATCGTGCGTCCCATTGTATCGTGCTATTTGAGAAAAAAAAATTAATTGTCTTTATTGAGTCCGTTGGAGAAAATGATGTACTTCTTTAATATAACAAATATAACACAAAACGTTACTAGTGCATTTTATTGGAAACATTTAACAAGCACGATCCAGTGAGACACCAGGCTATACATAAAAACAAACTTCATGTTTGAATACGCAAGGGTATGAACTGCAACGCTTCACTCTAGCTAATGCGCTTCATCAAGTACACTGGCGCCAGGCGTTAAAGTTCTTGCATTCGTGTTAAATCGATTTCATAAATCAACGCTCAGTGATTGATTATTTATTGTTTTACTTCCCACCGAAAATATTTCACTCATATGGAGACGTCACCAATGCCGGTGAAGGGCTCCAAATTTAGGCCTGTGTTCGGCGCTCATGGCCTTTGAGCAGGGAGGGGTCTGTATCGTGCTACACCTGCTGTGACACGGGACCTCGGTTTTTTTTCGGTCTCATCCGAATGACAGCCCCATTCAGTCGCCTCTTACGACACGCAAGGGGATGCTGAGGTCCTATTCTAACCCGGATCCCTACGGGTCAATGCTCAATGAATACCAGCACGTGCAATTTATGATCAATACTAAGACTTACTAGAAAACTTTCTATTAAGATAGAAAGAATTTAAGGTAGGCATTTTTGTTGTTACGTAAACTTATTTAAAACTAAAGTTTCTGATCTTTTTGATAAGAAAAGACGTTGACAGATTGCGACTTTTAAACTTCTTATTGTCGATCACTAAGTAAAAACATGTGCAGCTCGTAATGAATGGAAGCATACGTTGCCGCGTTGCCTAGATCTTTGGTTATTCATTTCCAGTTTATTCAGAGATATCACTGCAACGATTTCAAAATCAAACATATTCGTACCCTGTATAAAACTGCCCTTTGTACTTGATTCTATCACATTTAGCCGAGAAGCACTTACGAGATTGGTTCTGTTCAGTATCTTTGCCTTTTCATTAGAAGGAAGTGCCATTGGAGATCAGATGCAATATTCAGAAAGGTTGTCGTACTGTACAAGAATGGGTCATTTATCCTGTCGCCGTATGAACGTGGCCCGACTATTTAAAAACAAAATATGACAGTGTTAGTCGGAAAAGAACAACCCTCCGTTGTGGGAACCTTGCTCTGTGGTAGAGTGTTCGCTTCGTCACCTGGAGTTTGGGCCCCGCAGCTGGTATCATGGCCGCACCAAACCTGAATCGTAAATATAAGTGGTGATAGGTTCGGTAGAACCAACGGTTCTTTCGGAATGGCGGTCTCGCGTCGCAGATGGCGTTGACACGTTAAAGGACCCTCACTGCTACGGCCCTGAGTGCTAAGCTGTGGTACTTCACATCTTCATATGATAACCCCGAGTAGATCCGGGTTAGAATAGATCCCTAGCATCCCCTTGTTTGTCGTAAGAGGCGACTAAATGGGACAGTCTTTCCGATGAGACCGAAAAAACGAGGCTCCATGTCACAGCAGGTGATCCCTCCCTGCTAAAAGGCCATGAGCGCCGAGCAAACAAATACAACCCTTCACCGGCAATGGTGACATCTCCATATGCATGAGTTTAAAAATTCTCTAGCGGGACAACCCTTCACCGGCAATGGTGACATCTCCATATGCATGAGTTTAAAAATTCTCTAGTGGGACTTAAAACAATATACAATCAATAAATTTTCATATGATGGGATCGAGGTAAACAACGGATGTGTTACCTGTATGGGTCCTGGTTATGCTGGTAGTTTAATCCGTTTGTATCATTCCATGAGGAATCTTCTCATTCAGCCGAGGTTTGATTAGCAAACGTTCAGTTCATACTTACATGTACGATATTGTATTTCGATACAGCGTACTACATACAATGTTTGAAGATATTAATGGTTGTTTCCTATATGCACTAATTATACCCCACGCAATGAGTTGCGGAGGTTATAATGTTTTTTACCCGTCCGTCTTTCAGTGAGTCCTTTTTTATTTTTTGGACAGCACAACTCCTCTGAAACCGCTCAACAAATTATCGTGAAACTTTATATTTAAAAAGAACATACTGTGTAAATTCTGATTCAGTTTTTTCTGGGACTTATGCCCCTTTTGAATTTAGAAATTTGGTCAAAATGAAATATACTACTGAAGCAGTTTGTCAGCTCAACTCCTCTGAAATCGTTCTACAGAGTTTCGTGAAACTTTGTAGTTATGAAGAACATAATGTGTAGATGCGCATATACACAGGGGATTTTGATTTAATTTTTTTCTTCGAGTTATGCCTCTTTTGAACTTAGACATTTGGTCAAATCTGAAACAATTTGTCAGCACAACTGCTCTGAAACCGTTCAACAGTTTCGTGAAACTTTGTAATTAATAAGGACATACTGTGTAGATACACATATTTACAGGAAATTCTTATTTGATTTTTTAAAGGGGGGATTTATATCCCTTTGACTTGTTTACCAATTTAATAGTTGCTTTTGTATATTTAATCAAAAGATCTCTTACTTTATTTTAGAAAAAAAAAAATCCTAGTATAATCAATAGTTATGCGATATGTGTATTCATTTTATAACCGATATTCATTTCCCCCCGCAAACAAGTTTGTTTTTTTTTTTGGGGGGGGGGGGTTTATAGAATCACTCTGTCTGTGCAGATTCGTGTCCGGGCCATAACTTCTTTGTTTCTTTGAGGTAGGCATCCATATTTGGCACATGGGTGTATCACTATGAAACGATGTGTCGCGTATATTCATTACCTCTGTTTGACCTTTGACCTCAAGGTCAAAATTATATTTTTTTTAGCATGAATTTGTTGTCCGGGCCATAACTTCTTTGTTCTTTGCCATAGACATTCTATATTTGGCATGGATGCATTACCATAAGACGATGTGTCATGTACTGCTGTCCGTCTGTGTGTGCAGATTCATGTCCAGGCCATAACTTCTTTGTTCTTTGACGTAGGCATACTTAACTAGCATATGGGTGTATCAATATAAGATGTGGCGCATACATTCATGACCTATATATGACCTTGACATTTGACCTCAAGGTCAAAGGTATAATTCTCTAACTTGTATTATATTTGGCATGTGGATGTCTCACCATGAAAGGATGTATCACCCTGGGAGGATGTGTCACGTACTTTCATGACCTTGTAAACCTTGATCTCAAGGTCAAACTTGTCGGGTTTTTTAACATGAAAGCTGTCCGGGCCATATCTTCTTTGTTTCAAGCTGTAGTGACTCAAGTGAGCATGAAAATATGTGGGTGGCGGGGGGGGGGGGGAGTATCCTTTTGGTGAATTTTACTCACAGTATTTCTAGTTTATGATAGTCTACCTGATTACCCAAAACTACCTTTCAACTACCTTTCATAATGTGCAGCATTCTCAAGCAATATTGGAGCGTGGGGTATGTGAGCTTGCTCACTTTCTTTCATTACTGTTAATTTAATTTTTGAAAAGGTGTCTTTTCTTTTTATTGTAGATGTTCTATCTAAAGCTGAGGGCGTGTCCATTATTCTTGTCGCCGTCTCACTGCCGTGCTCAAAACTTTTAAAGTCAAGAGTGTGTAAGAAATTTAATAGGCGTTGTGCTTGCGTTGATGAAATTTTAAAGTACAAATGATTTTCACAAAATTGGCAAGCTCTATTGTCAGAAACAGATTTCGTTTTATTTTCCCTGTTGATTTTTTATATCAAGAGACAATATCTTTCATTCGGAATTGAAAGTGAAATGATCAGAAATTGCAAAGATCAATCTTCTCCATTGTCAAGAGCTGGCAATGAAATTCATTGCTTCGGTTTGTTTACACTGTAAATACCAGATAAAACAAACACCCTAATGGCTTTCACAATGCAACAGGTTTTTAAATATTTTTCATAGATTGAGGAAACCTGGAGCTTAGATAGCCAGTAAGTCTTTAAAGTTTAGATACGATATCTTAAATCTAAATAAGTTATTCATCATATTAGTGTAATTTTGTATTTTTCTTTAACATGATTTGATATTTTCAATTTATTTGTATTTTTAAGAGTAAAATATATGACCATTTATATCTTCAATGAAAGAGAGTACATGATGCATTATTTGTGCAAATAGTTTTTTTTAAAGTCTTGTTTATCATACCAAGAAAAATCGTTTTATCGATATTTATCTGTATTTTGTATTTGTCAACCGCTCCAGTGAATGGTTTTTTTTAAACATTAGTAATTTAAAACCCTACTACCTATCCAAAGCAAGAATGCAGCTCTGTTTGTTTCCATGTAAATCATAACATGAAAAATATTTTATGGTGTAAAAGTTGGTTGTGACCAAAAAATATACTAGTTCTAAACATAAATGGCTAGGCGACATATACCCATATCTTCATCAGGTCTTGGAGCATTACGGGACAGCGCTTTCCCAGCCACAATATTGTTACATAACACAAATGCGATAAAATACAATAGGAATCAAAATTGGGGACATGATAAAAGCAATCAAATTGTAGAGTTGAAACACGACCCTACATCAGCTATATTAGCCTTGATTTAAAAGTGTACATGTCGAAGATCTTAGTTATTTCATCTTGTTTATTGATTTATTTTTTGTAAAATTTCGTGAAACTGGATCCCTTACTTAATTTTTACGTGGTATACCTGTTCAATACCGTGGCCGTGTTTTCTTAATTTCAGTAGAATTTCCGGAATCTATATCCTCACTAAGATTTTTAAAAGTTTTTATGCTGATTTCGGCGTTTTGTGGACATTTATTTTGTCTTTGCTTTAGTGGCATATATAAGTTACTGGTACGTATATACTATTATTGAAAACTTCTATTATCTCTTTTAAAATCATTATAGGAGTTTAATCATTCTTGCTAGCTCGATTTAAACATTATTTAAGATTTCGCTTTTATCAGCCATCTCTTTAACAAGGCCGTGAAGTGTGTTTGTGTTATGCAATGGTCTTTTTCAATTTAAAACCTTGTTGCACATAGCTTTTCAAAATTGAATTCTATGATTACACAGCAATTTAAAAAAAAATAATTTCATTTTAGTAAACACTGGTTGTTAGGAGTGGATGTACCAATGAAATGGAGACTGTCCAATTAAGATTTTGTGTGAAATGATATCGGGAAGAAATGATTGAAAGCCAACAGGGAGAAATATTTGGTGTGATCAAAATCAGACAATGACGAAATTGATTAACAAAATTCCCCGGCCTGATAGAAAACAAATTGGAATCCACACATCCAAACCGCCTGGTAGAGGGGTAATACAAAATGGAGGCATGTCCGAGTATCAGAATTAAATTAACATTAGATTTGTATTGGAGAAAAATAAATAATAAAATAGAGTCAATTTATATATCCGAATATCATCACAATATTTGTATAACTTCCAAGTGTTGAGAAAATTTTAAAACACGCTCAACATTAGACCATTATGCGATACGAACTTAATCCCCGAACAGTAATGTAACCAATAATGAACATCTGATTTAAGCTACAAGATTAATCTATCCGATCAGTGCTATTCTTGAATACACTTTCGTTAAGTCGTCCAAATCGTCGTGACCGACGGAGATTTGCCGAGAACTGCTGAGTGTTTAGGGTCGCGTTGTGTGGTTGTTACAACGATACTTAATGACCAGTTTCTAATAATTATAGGAAACACGCGTTACGATCGGATTTGGAAATAGTTCCATTCTGACCGGTAGTCCGTTTTTATAACCGATTTTTAGCAAGAAAATTTCAGGATTTATTCCATAAAATTACTACAAGCTGCAGTACTAAATGGATTAATGATACCGCCGCCCACCACAGAGAGGTAACGATGTGTTCTTTTGCTAGAAAATAGAGGTTAAAGCAGCAAACTCAATGAAATTATCTAGATTTGGATTATGAAAAATTAAGAAATTATTGTGGAAAAAACCCCACGATATTTTTATTTTTTGAATTGCAATTGATTGCCACTCAAAGCTTGATTTTAATCGGCGATGATACGGTTTATTAGCGATATAATCTTTCGTCGTACATTCAACAAAAGGCGCTCTTCACGTCATTACAAGTGTTAAATGCTGTGTTCGGGGGGTGGGTGATCACGAGTCTGATATCGTTCCGTTTGTGTATTGGCCATCGCCCGATCTCTGATATTATGGGAACTTCTTACCAACATTTTATATTGCCAACTCATTACTACGCGTATTATTATGGCTTGTCTATTTGTTTATCATAGGGATTATTTTTCTCACATCAAACTTGGACAGATGTGTACTTATACAAGTAATCTAGTACACATTTCTTAAATTGAGAAATATATGTACAGAACTCGTTATTGTGGTATGTAGAAGTCGCTATAAGATGGAGAATTGGATTTCGGACCTAGTTATAACAAACTAAGGAAAGTGGACGATATGTGAAGGAGTCAGTAAATTATATATCTAACTGTAACATGCGATTATTACAGGAAGAACCTCCGACATTCGTCATGTGAGAGCGGAAATGGCCGCGCCTCCCTCGGCGGCATCCCAAGCCTGGACAGAGGAAACTCAGGTTAAGGAAGAAGAAAAGAAACCGATTGTTCGCATTGTAAGATATTACTTTCTCTATTACTAAACATTATCCATTGATAAAAATAACTATTTCTCTTTTTTCAATGACCTATGTGCTTTATTTCGATCTACAGCAATTACGATAATTACATGCAATTCATTTCCTTTTTCGTTATAAAATAACGAGAGAGAAAAATTCTTTGTAATATTTCTTTCTACAATGACGATATTTTATCCTTTCATTCTATTTTTTCTGTATTGTGAAGAATTTGTTGTTTCAATTCAATAGGTCGAACTTTCGTACATGTACATTGCAAGTAGAAGTGTAGATAAACACGAGTATTAAAATTAGTAAAATGTTCTTGCACGCTGTAAATTTTAAAGTCTTTGAAATGTAGATAGAAAAAGCCACTGGTCAGAGAGTAAAAGATTTAACAAAGCCGCCTAAGAACAGCGTACCCTACACAAGCACTGCCGCCAGATCCAAAAAGGTGATAAAAATGCAGAACAGGTACGCCCGGGCTAGGCCCGTGCCTAAAGGAGCTAAAGTTCCGGTGCTGGATGAGGAACCCACACAGGTGCCCTTTTTCCTGCCATCGGAGAAACCTGCAGGCAAGGCATAACGTGTAGCTCAACACGAAACACTTTTCTTGATCTATTGTCATTTTTGTAATGCTTTAATTTACTGGGTCGGTGTAATTACAAAAAAATTAAAATTACAATATAACATTATGTGGTTTCTGATATTGCACTTGGTGTTAACAATCTTGGAAATAATGTAATGAATTAAAAACCGGCTTTTGTTTTTACGAATAAGAAAGTCTATATTTCATTTCTCAAAACCAGATATAACTATTTATGCAAATTGTTATAAAATTATTTTCTACTTAATTTCAGCCTCGTTTTTGGCCACACTGGACACCAGCAACAGGAAAACAATTTCCGACTACAGTCGTACGCTAGAAAGAAACGCTGAACGAAAACCGAATCTGCGTCGTCAACACGCTTTCATCAAGGTGAGAAGTAAGCCCTCTGATGTTCTCAAAGAAAACGAATTATTTGAAACGGACAATTCAAGGCAAAGGACTACCGCTCATATTGGTTCTAACATCATATCTAGCGACATGTTGCCTGTGTACGACGCGTTCAACGAAGATTTCGAGGATGATTTACGTAATAATAACTATGACCCTAGTGATTTATTGACGAAGAGAAATGTGCTGCTCAGAAAATCCCAGTCTATGATGGCTTTAGAAAAACCATCAATGAAACGCTCAGTGTCGAGCGGAACTTCATTCAGGGAATCTCCGCTCACTCCAAAACTAGATCGCTCAGGGTCAAGTTTCAATACACTATTTACGTTTAACTCTGCTAAAACGCCGAGGCGGAGGCGGGAACCTATCACCGAAGTTCAGTCTGCTCGCTCACCGGAACGATTTCCTGTGTACGACAAAAAGGAAGTGGAACAGAGTTTGGATGAGATTGATTTACTTTTGCCAGGGGTATGCATTTCGTCGCCCAGACGACCGTCCACAGTGCGACCGTCTACAAACATGAAGCCCACTCGAACCCCCACCTACTGCAGCTGCTGCAGCCTGTGTGACACCCCAAAGTCTCATCTAGAAAGTCCCACTCCCTTTGAGTTGGATCATCCTGATTTATTTCCACAAACACGCTCTAGACGGCCCCATCACTGCAACTACTGTCAAGCAGACGATGGGAAGAAGCTAGTGCAATATGCTCATGGTGACGTCATTAAAACATTTGATTGGTTGAGTAAAAATGCGAAAGAAACGCCTCTATAAAACTCCGATCTAGGATGTATGTGTGTGTGTTATAGTTACAATTTATGTGCAAACGATTTGGATTTAATCATTCTCCTTAACCACGAATTAACCAAATCACAGTTGCGTAACGATTTTGTATGTCTTGTGTAGAAAATAAGCACGCCATTATTCCATGTATCGTGTTTGATTTGTATCAACAAGGGACTTTAAAATAGCAATACAAGTAGTTTTAAATCTTTACACATAATCAGAGTAGCTTATCGATATCATATATAATGGTGGACAAATCTTGCATTAATACTGTGGGGGTTTAACGGTTGACTCAGGCCATTAACATAAACCCCATTGTAGAGAGAATCCAACGCANGTTTAACGGTTGACTCAGGTAATTAGTACATGTATAAACCCCATTGTAGAGAGAATCCAACGCATTGCAAAATAAGTTACACGAACTTTCAGATGTACGCTGGACTGTTGAAGAGCGCAGTCATTCAAGAGGAATATGTCTGTATCTTATTCCACAGATGTTTGATCTAAACGTTTATAACGTCTCGTGNCTGAAGAGCGCGGTCATTCAAGAGGAACATGTCTGTATCTTATTCCACAGGTGTTTGATCTAAACGTTTATAACGTCTCGTGTTCAACAAACAAAAGTTCTGGCGAAATAACAATGCATCAAATTCAAAAATTATTTCTTTACTGAATTTTGTTTCAAATCAGCAATTCGTATGACTTTGTCATTACATGTACTGTGCTTGTTTCTAAAACAAATAGCGGACGGATTCTTTTTTGAACAGCAAATTTTTAGTGTTCCATTATACAAGACCCATCCTAAAGTAGAAGTCCTGATAGAACCTTACTATCTACAAACAAATTTGACAAACCAGCCCTAGCACTAGGCCAGTCGTATGTAAGGTGAAAAGTCCATTTCTGCAGACAAAGAAAAAAACATGCACAAACCTCATTCACAAACATTTCAGGCACTAGAATGTGCAATTCTATGGCAAATGCAAATCGGTTACGGTAGATTGAAGAATACTTCTTTCCTTGGTATATTCTGTCGTCTTTTCTCCAACAGAGAATTGGTAAATTTAAACANCTTCCTTTGTATATTCTGTCGTCTTCTCCAACAGAGAATTGGTAAATTTAAACACAAAATAATGTTTAGAACACATCATCTATTCAGCTACATGTATATTTACAACTGTTTGGGTTTGTATAAAAAAAAAAAAAGCCGCTTAACATTGTTTCCGGAATTCGTGTGCACAACACCATACTATAGTAATGCTATACATGAACTTTTTTGACCACAAACTATGGACGTTCATATCATGGGATATAAGAGCAATGGATGTCCCGGCGTACCGGTAAGTAGTTCATTGCTTTTATATCCCCACAACACATAAACTAAGTATTATTCTCGTGCTTGTTGATTGAGAATCCTGGATATGTACCTGATTCTAGTCGAGTCCGTGTTTTGTACATTGCCTGTTGAGTCGTGTTGACGTATTTGTGCATAACGTCATATCCGTCATCTTCATAAAGTTGCAACACGTGTTTGTGTGTGCCTTGCTACAAAAGCTGGCCTGTTAGCCCAACATATTTACAATACTGGATTCGTGTGTTTTAGAAAAATTAACTATCACGGGAAAAAACGACGTTTTCAGATACATTATAGTTTATTTCACTTCAATTGAAGCGCTTATTTTGATGCTTGATCGTTTGTTTAAATGTCTGGAATTTTTCACTGATATTGAGATGTCACCGGTTGACCTATACTCAGCGCTCAGGGTCATAGCAGTGAGGGTTCTTTACCGTGCCAATTCCGGTCGTGATACGGGTCCTCCGTTTTTAAGGTCATATCTGAAAGACCAGCGTTTGACGAAGGGGCAATTACTACCTATTTTCCGTTTTATGTTTGTCGCAGCTATGGCACAAGCGGGGCTCGACCTCACGACCTCCCGGTTGAGAAGCGAACGCTGTAACAACTGAGCTTCTGCGATCATTGTTTTTAAAATGTCACTGAGCT
>CAJDSM010051642.1:59-16144 GCA_903981925.1 Ostrea lurida | reverse complement strand
GAAAAGTTCGGGATTCTCAAATTTACTAGAAGTTATTCAGCAGTTTTACCAGAATCCCATACTTGATTTACATCCGCCATATGTAGTTTTCATACAATCACGTCTGAATAGTCCTTCACAGCTGTAATATTTCTAATCACTAGGAGTAAAGACAGGGGCTTATGGTCGGATTACATATTACTAGATCCGCAATTGTATCTGTTGCTTTGTAAGATTTTATTGTGAAGTTTTGGGAAATCCCTATAGGTAGGAGTAATGTTCATTTGCGTCCGTCCAACTGACTGGGATATTACACTGTGTTATAAAACTATGAAACAGATGATTTTGAACGAATTTCATCTTTCTGAAAGCAACAGTGAAGGAAGTGTAAGTCGATCTTTAAAAACCCTATCATATGCGAGATTAATACCGTGTTCGTTTAAAATGAGGTGTACGTAAATGTGCCTCAACAAGACAAGACAATTTTGTTAACAGAGCTTGTCTCGGCTGGAACCAAACGTTCAAAAACATATTCTCGTGCATACCCTATCTAAATTCTTAACGATCCCCCTTCTGCGTTTATCGAACAAAGACAGGATGATGGTATTGTATGTATCTCTCGTTATGTATTACTTATGCCTCATGTACTGGGAGATATTCTTGTTATACACTGTTGATTATATTTACCATCCTTACAAGGTTTACCTGTTCTCCTCCTTTTTCATATTGGCCATCGTATATCATAATCTTTCCGACAGAATATTCAAATGAAAAGTGAGTTCTAGTCACCAATAATGAATGATTGAGTGTTCTCTGAAACATTAGAACTTTTAAAATAAGTTACTTAATATTAGGACCTTGTAAATATTTCATTTTATTAGGACCTTACCGAGATGATCCTGTTTCGTTATCTTGCCTTTATACACTCACTCGTTTCCAAATATATAATCTCACTGTAAGACATTTCAGCTGGACTATACTGTAACGAGAATATTTGGACCCACAAACATATATTTTAGCGCAATCAGGAAATGAAACTCTCTATGGCACAACACTTATTTAAGCGCATACTAATAATCCCTATGGTCTATGATATTTAATTCCAATTAAAACGCTTTTTAATGCAACCAATTTAATTATAGCTGCAATACGTCATCGCTCTGCCGCTTAAAAGGCGCTAAATATTAATTTTGGCTAAAAAATATATCTCGTTTTACAGTAGCTCTAAAAGACCAAATATAAGTCTATAGCGAGTATTCATATCCAAGGACTCACTGAACGGAGTTTGCTTTGCTAACTTAACATTAATTGACAGCACTAAAGACAACTACTTTATATGATAAGCCATGATGACTTTAACATTTTGCAATCGTTAAACTTTCGCCTTTCATAAACTTTAGTAAAGATACCCACTAATCTACACCTCTTCATGAAGTGTTATTTCGCAGTTGTCCGACTACCAAGAGAATGCATACTGCGCTAAAGATCACTTTTTTAAAGACGGGCCTAACTACTCACGCCAAAAAGCGAGATGATTGCCAGGGTTATAACTGAATTTCGTTAAGTGCTATTATCGCAAATTCTATGTCGCTCAAAATGAACCTTGTTTGCGATCTACAAATTATCAACATGATAATCAATTCCTGACTGACTTTGATTTCATACTAGGCCTTTTGCTTATGACACAGTTCAGTCTCATTTATCTCATACTGGGTTTTCTTACTGAATTTTGACTGCGGGTATCCCGTTTGCTTAATTCTCGACAAAAGGGCCTCACTGAGGTGTGACCGGTCAGCAGATGAATGCTTACTCTAACCAATCGGTCATAACTGATCCTTCCTTCCAGCTTTTGTCGGGAGGTCCGGTTTGGACCCCATACTACTCGATTTTGTATTGTTTTATTGGATTATTGATTACGTTTGACCAAAGCTACAACTCTTTCGCCATATATGTATGCCACTAAGTAGACCGTCTATTTGTAGGAAAGTGCAAGGTGGGATAGACTTGGATTGAAATAATGCAGCAATAGCTCGTGGACGGAGAGTTTGTTTACTTATTCCTTTATAGCAGAATTTGTAAGGATTTACCTGTCCGTAATCGCAGTGGTTCTTCAGAACCTGTTATCGGCAACCATCCAAATCAACTGGATGTTGAACGAATGGATCTGGACTAGCTTTGCATTATGTTATACAGTAAAGTTTCAAAACTCGTCAAATGGCTTATGAATTTTGATTATAAAGATAATTTGAGACACAGTTAATTGACAACAAAAGGTCCCATACCCGCGTACTTGATTGTAAGGCAAAAGATAACGAACACGTGATCAAATCTCGTAATCCCAATACGTGCAGCGCACCCCGGGAGGTCCAAAAAATCTAAGATGACCTCAACCTAGGGTAGAATACAAGTACCGACCTCACATTCTTTATGCAGGAAATTTTGTCTAGTTATGGAAGAGATGGTTGTTAAGTTTTGATAAACATGTGTTTGACTTAGATAGTACAGATTTGGAATTTCTGGTCACGATCCACACTTTCTTCAGTGATAAATCAATATAAAGGTAACAATGTGTCTCTAACTTTATGACGGATTAATGCAGGAAATCAAACAGAAATTGGTTTATATAAGTTTTAAGTAGTTCCTGACCTAGACATTCTGTATACAGCCTATTCAATATTCACATTCTTGTGCAGGAATATCTTAATAAAGAAATAAATGGACTTAAACAGTCATAATACGCCAATCATTTTTCGCATCCGCGTAACTCCTCATTTCTTGCGTCCTAACCAGAACTCTGATAGATCCAAAATTAGTATATACCTCACCATCAAAATTCCCTATTTACTTCACTCAATGTTCACTTGAATATATAATAGTTTCACTGTCTACGCATATATCATAATGAGGCCGTGAAGGACAGCAAAATGTTACCTCCTCCTTGCTCCCTTTTCAAATTTGAGAAATTTCGTCAAATCTTTGTGGATTGAATCTATAATTAATATTGTTATTTTATTAACAGCTCTATAAGTGATTAATCATTTCACAACAATAAAATCGTTAGCCGAAATAATACTAATATTTAGTTTTTTAATGTTGTACTACCAGAAGAATTAGCGACACCTCTAACCATCAGGTCCCTCACCTTAGACAAGTTCTGTAATTTTTGTACATTCTTCTTGGTAATAAAATGCAGTTAGGATGTTTATCAAAACTAAATGCATAATTTCAAAAGTTAAAGTGCTGCCATAATCTGATAATGAACATTTTGCGACACGTGCGTTTACATACGGTACTCACTTGGTTCTGTATATATATAGTAGTGGTGTAACGATTTAGGCTAGACCAATTTTACAAATTTATTGATTTGACTTTGCATTCTTTGGTATTCTCATCAATAATACATGTCATGTTTAACATATCGGATATGTATTTATTGGCAAGTTGGAAATTAGCAAATTCAATATCACAACAAAATTTCAGGATTATCTCCCTCAGGGATAGCTCTGATGCTTCCGAGAGTTTTTGGCACCCATTCTCTTTGGCACTACATTGTTCACTTTATATTAATTTTACCGTTTCATGTTTTGGATTTCCAACATTTTCGTTTGAGATTCACCTGAAGAGCATAATTTGTCGAAATGCCCCCCCCGCGCCCATGCTGGTGCATAAAAATTGGTACGTAATATGATTTAATTGGGATAAGATTTAACGTTTTGTTGAATATGAAGAAGCCTGTCATAATTAAGGGATACCCCAAAAGACTCAGCAAGTCCTCTATTCGTAGATCGCCCCCCCAGATGCCTCAAAGCAGCGAGAGGAAGTCCAAACTTGTACTTGAGTTTGAGCTCCCTTTCATGCCAATGGGCTGTTTTCTGTTCACACAATGACGTGAATATTAGTTTGCATTGTTTTTAGAGTTCAGAATCGAGTGGTCTTTAGGATGTTGACTAGTATAGCCAGAACCAAATAAAATTCAAAAAGGTATTCCCCTTACTAATTGTAGTTGTCTAGCGTTCTCATTAGAATATTGCTAATTCCTTGGATGCAATCACAGAAACTAGGCTCGGTAGCTCTCATTGCTGGCTGATACCAGCCTTTTGTTTAATTTTATAAGGTAACCCAGATCGGAATTAACGTGATCGGACTGGGTAATAAAATTACACACCCGCAGCTTGAGTCCAAACAGGTCGTGTAATAGGAACATACACATTTTTAGTCTGCTATACCTATTGCAGCATGGAACAAAATCGTGTGGATTTGTTTACATTTCTCTGATGCCATCAACAGTCATAGAGGCAACTGTTACATCTCGGTACATCACTTGCCACTGGAAAAGAATGTGTAACCTCTCCCGCAGCACATTGCGACTTCCTATACCACTACTGTGACACGCAACAGTTTATAAGTACCAAACATTGAAACTTGTTTTTTTTTTTACAACAAACCTGGAGTATACACGTGGAAATGCATTCACATCATCACAAATACTTAGTAACGATTTGCCTGAGTGCATTAATACATGTGATAAATAGTGTTCCGGTACTCCTATGTCGATCTCAGGTAGTCCTCAGCTTGTATGAACAGAAAGCGCTGACATAATTTCATCCCCTTGGACCACGTTTTGGAATCTCATGCACCTTTCGACAACAGACGATCCTTGCTTCAACAACAGCCTAAAGAACATGTTTTCTATCAGACAATTTCCTGTAGAGCAAGACACTCCGACTGGTGGCAAGTCACTCACAAGGTATTCTGTCAAGGTCAGTTTAACACAAGAATCAGGCTCCAGTGGACCAGTCCACGACATCACCCATGTTCGAGTCACAGAGAACTTGGTTCTTGCGTAAAGATAAGTTTTTAAATCGAGACCAGGCTTTTGCTTAATCAAGGTTGATGTTTAGGGATTTCCAAAATTGTCGCTTAAGTAAGTAGCTTTTGCAATTGTTAAACGTTTTAGCTAATATGCGTGAGCGCCTACCGGGTTCGTACCTTGTTCATTTTCAAACGGGTTGGGGATGGCTTTTGATTAATTAATTAATTTTCCCTCTAAAAAATGATTAGCAAATGATTTAAAAGAAGGTCTGCCAATGTAAACCAACAACTATGGGCTAACCTTATCTAAGGTTGAATTAATCACTACAACATGAATTAGGTGTAAATCACATTAAAATCTAATTATTGGTGGTTGCCAAAAGAGGGTAAAAACTAATGGTTAGCCTTACACTGGTCAACCCTCGAACTACCGGCTTTTACTGCAGCCTTATTCAGGAACATAGTTAAACAAGTGATAGCCATCCTCTGTTTGTGTTACAGAGGCAAGCCGTTAAATTTCACGGCAGACTACCAGCTTGCACACACGAGCTTCGTCGCTTAGACCCTTGTCAGGAAGACTGATTACTCTCTTGGTGCTAACCTCTGCCATTGGTTAGCCTCCTGAGTGACAATCCACTCCAACACACCGATACTATCCTTTTAATTGCAAAATCTAGACTTATTGGAATATAACTGTCAAGTTCAACCACCTTTGGCATGCTGACTTTCTGCGTTGTCCTCACACTAAACACTGTCAATTACTTTTTCACTCAGCACGTCTTCTTTCGCTCTGCAACCGAACACTGAAATGAATTAACTTTCAGAGCGCGGGCTTTATGTACCTTTTGTCACGTGCCCACTATCCGAAAGATATTGGCTAACCCAAATGGTCCACAGACTATAACTTTCCGAAATATTACATTTGAAATTATTGTTGTTATTGATATCCGGATTTAGTTTTGCCAATAGACAACCTGCATTGGATCAAATTACCTGTTGGCGATGTTTAAATACCTTGATTTCCTAGGTATTTTAGTAAACACTGAATTTCGAACTACGATTGATCTGCTCAAACCTGAAAAGTTTAGAGCTTATGGGCGGATGCCCCCTGGTGTGTCTTTCCTATATTATGGTGATACATCAGACCGGACCTTCTGGAAAGGGTAATTTTTTTGACATAGGCCAAATATATTCAATGGTCATGCATATTATCGATGCAGATTTGGTAATCAATATTATTTTGGATATTTTCTTCACGATACTAAATTGATACGGTACTCCAATTTTTCATGCACCAGAATTTGCGCATTTCGACAAATTAATGTTCTACTTGTGAATTGCTGCAAAAACCGCAAATGTTGGAAACACTGAAACATGAATGTAAAAACTCTCTCAAGTGATGCAATTGTACGTGCCAAAAGATTGGCACATACTTCGAAGGATCAGAGCTTGCTGAGGGGATAATCCTTATTTTGATATGAATTTCCTAATTTTCCATGCAATTAAATCGCATATCGTGATTTCAAGCTAGGAACAATAGTAATAGCAACTTGGGCTGTAGAGACCCTTGGGACTACAGTCACCAAGCAGAGCCTCGCACCCATGGGGTCATAATATAAATCAATACGGGTACCAAATTTTTATGGCACCAATGCGCATTATCGACAAATTATGAATCTCTTCAGTGATGCTCAACTACCCGAATATTGAAATCAGATTAGCCTTTCACATACATGACATATGAGTATCACGTAAAGAGATAATTGTTGTTATAAATTTATATCTGACTGATAGATTACACCAGAATTTCATTATGCACTACTTGTAATGCGGCTTGTAACTATATACGAAACAAGTCTTATTTCTGTTAACAAATTACTGAGAATTGGGTCGAATGTAAACGGAAATATAATGGAATGGGTTGATCAGTTCAAAATATGTAATGTCTTTTATTGAATGACTGTTTGAAAGTCTCAACCGTCGTGACTAGGTGAAATCACCCCCTGGAATGTATGGCCGGTCGACATGAGAATGCTTACTACTACCTATGGCACTAAATCAACGAATTAATAGGGTCTGTGTTTGCTACCGTAATAACGTAGGATTAATGACCTGATCTATATGTTGTGACTGATTTGTTTCATACCTTTGTTAGACTGTCATGTTTCATACAGATTTGACAGACGGGTTACTTTGAGTTTTCGACTCACGGCTCACGGCGGGTGTGACGGTCAGCAAGATGTTACTCCTCCATGGCACCCTGATCCTGCCTTAGCTTTCGTCGAGGTCCGTGATTGCCCTACTCGATTTTGTATGTGTTTTTTTGGATATGATTACGTTTGATACTACTTGTTTACTTCCGTCCATTTTTATATTGACTCACTGTTCGTTATCTCACCTTTTCGTATAATACATACTGTACAGACTGTGACAGCCGATATTTTTTTAAGTGTCACTGTCTGCTAAAACACCTTAACTGCATGAGGTTTTGCATACTACCTTTATCGTTACGGATCAGAAACTTCTAGTGGCTTGTTGTTAATCTGATAGTGGATAATGATCATCTTCTACTGAGATCTTTTTGGACTCTGACGATGATTCGGCAATTGACCTTGGAAGTTAATCCCTCCGATTCTACATTAGAAGTCCACTGTATATTGCTAAATTTTGTACTTCATATTCAATAAGATTTACCTTTCACTACATGATCATATGATATACGTAAAGAGACTAAGTCTGTTATCAATTTTATAATCTGAACTGATTTTGACTTGATCAAGTCCCACAAATTTTTTCATCATTGTCTTCGTTTTATAGCTAATTACTCGGTGCACATATGTTTGGACATTGATGAATAGACAAGACGAATCAGAGATATGTAGAAGATGAATAGATGATAAATAGATAAAGCAGTCCCCGGTACAAAACTACACAGAACTATAGTTATAATGTGGTTATTTCATGCTAAGTGGTGACAGTGTGACAAGTGTTAGAATTTAGATTCTACCAGTAGTTTTAAGGAATGTTCACTATATTTGTATGTCACAAGCATTAAGCCAATTACTCGATTACCCACATGCACAATGATGATTGCAACTTTGTTTTAGCTTACCGGTACATGTACTGCATCATCTCATTGTTGTTGGCATTCCAAAGTATTTCACTATGGGGGTTGGTGGGAGTGATATGTATTATTCTGATTCATTGCTATTAAAACTGCTCATCAACAGTTATAAATTTGTATGGTTTTCTGAGATGAGCGCTTTTTAGTATATCAAGATTACATTGAAAGGAAATATGTCATACTTCCGTTGATATCACTGTGGAGTGCACGCCGTCGACCAACAAATTTGAGATTTTTTGCCCGGCGGGGTGACTTAGTAGGTGTGCTATTCTTCTGAGTAACACAAATAAAACTAAATATTTAGGCTATGGTCTAACTTTTGTATTGTTGTGAATGATTAATAACTTTACTTTCATAAAATAACAATATTATTGATATGATTCAAATCCACCAAATTGACGCAATTTCTCACATTTTGGGGAGGGGTAAGTTGCTGTCTCACAGCCCTCTATTGATTATGTCTAGGCATGTGAACTATATATCATGCACAGAAGAGTAAATGAGGAAACTTTTTGATGTGTAGTATATACAATTTGTTCATCAATGAGTCTGTTAGACAAAGAAATGAGGTACGCTGATTATTAACAACATCACAACATATTACTTTTCTTCAGTTTACACGACTATTCCGCACGATAAATTAAAGACAAAACTTTTTAACATTATAGACATTTAATGCTTTTTCAACAAAATTGGAAAAAGGAAATATTCATTTCCATATTTGGATATTTACTTTGACTCTAATGGCAGACTGACAATTACATTATATGATAAGCGAGATAACTTTAACTTTGCAATCGTCAATTTTTCCTTTCCATGCAGTAAAATACCACTATCACCAGCATATGATGTTTATTCGATACACAAAAGCCTGCTATGCGTATGAGGATTTTTTAAAGCGAAGCCAATTACTAACAAAAATGTTGATGCTGCAGGGTTATAACGAATCTCATTGAAGGTCATCGCAAATTCTACGGCCGTTATAATGACCCTGTTTGTTATTACAAAGTATCACTAAGTGATAATGTTGACTGATTTGTTTCATATCCTTTGTTAGATTGTCATTTGCCTATTAGATTTGACTACGAGCAATCCGGTTTACTTTATTTCGACTAAGGGCTCACGGCGAGTGTGAACGGTCAGCATAGGATGTTTACTCCTCCATGGCACCTGATCCTGCCTTAGCTTTGTCGGAGGTCCGTGTTGCCCTACACTCGATTTTGTGTATGGTTTTTTTTGGATTATGATTACGTTTAACACGATGTTAACTTCGCCTATTTGTATCTCTTGATAAACCATTTTAAAAATTAGTTTGTTAAGGTCTCAATTTACCCCTCCCTTTGCCAATTGACGAAAGTAAAAGTTACCAGGTATAACATATAAATATATTAAGAGAGTATTAAATGAATTAAAATACTTTCAATATTGTTTATTTTTGTAATATTATATGAAGGTGGCAATCTCATTGATGAAGTGCCTTTTACCGGATTTGAATCTGTCGCTGAGAAAAGTAGGAGAGGATCACTGCGTGGCAGAATTTCTACTTTCACTTGAATCGTAAGTTGAAACAGCATGCTGCACACTTGTTGCAAAATATCTTGAGATAGAATCAAGGAACATATGTCCAATTTGGCCTTGTTGGAAACGTTAGATATTGCAAGAACTTGATACCTGTCAATATACTGTGACATTTTTTATTTCAATCAGGAGTGATTAAAAATGGTCATTTTCATCGTTTCGTTGAAATTGACCCTCAGGTTGACAGGTGCTTGGGTGTATCTCAGCCTTTTCAGGTAAGCAGCAGATGTTATCATGCCACCTTAAAATATTTCAGTGTGTCTATTTTTAAAGTATGTCAATTATTTGCGAAAATTCGTTGTCGTTGAAATAAAAAATGTCTCTCCGGGGTGAATTTTCCCATTTCGGGGTAGTTTGAGACATAAACTCTGATTCTAAACAAGTACTTTAAAGTTGATATTAATGCAATGCTGGAGCTGGACATTGACAATGTCTTTGTAGTTCTTGGTGATCAAGTCTTCAACAGTATGTTGGCATTCCATAGGCACAAATTGTGCTTCTTTATTAGTCTGACCATTCTAAACATTTTTATGAGCAGAATTCATTCAAAAGCTGTACATGACAGGAAGAAATTTATAGGGTGACATTTAATTTGACATTTCGATATGTTGACACTTTATCTGTTAATGAAAATGAGTTCATTCTTATTCGATTTATATATCCAAGTAAACTAGAAGAAAGACATCACCACAGAGTCTTCCTTGTCTGATTCGTACTTGGATATTTTATTGAACATTGACATTACAGAAACTAACATCTCAATTTTATGATTCTATAGCTTCTCCATCCAACTTCAAATATATTGAACATTCATCATTACTTACATATGCTGTGTGTGTCTCTCAAAATATTCGATACGCAGGAGTTTGTTCGTACATGATCAGTTTTTGAATCGAGCAGGATACTTGAAATAATTTGTTGTTGCGAGGATTTCAATAGTCACGTATAAGCAGCATTTCGCAAATTATTGTCGTAATAACGATTATTTTGCAATATGACCTGACATGGGGGTGGTCAAATGCTGTCTGATGGTGTTCATAGCAATTGTTAACCGTTTTCCAAACACTGATTTGACTATAAACTCCTCCTTTACCTGATCAAGACTATGTGCTACCTCTGGTGTGCCAGGGTTCCGTGTTGCCCAGATCTGTTTTTGTATTATATTTGGAACTTGCAAGATTAATCACTGTTCGTTAATTTTGCCTTGACATTTTATGATCAGCCATTCTAAAAATCATTTTGTAAAACTCCATCCTGATTCTACACACAAGTACTCTGAAGTTGATATTAAAGGACCCCTTTGATGTACTGTATCGTGACGAAATTGTACGCCAGGACGACATTCCATTCACTCACCACAACCGAAATATTCAGCAAAACAACGTATGAACTACACACTATGGGCGTTGTAAATAACTTTCTACGGAAGGAAAACGTGCCTGTGCTGCCCTAGTCTTGTAATGTTACCGGCTGTATCGCCTATAGAACATGTTTGAGATGAAACGGAACGACGTCTACGCCATGAAACAACCCGTTCTGCTACATGGAGCGCTTTGCATGGCTTTTTATTCTGCATATTGCGGAACAGTCCCCAGACATTTCTGCATAACCTGTTTTGTTCAACGCGTCAAGGTTGTGAAGAATACATTATTGCAAATGGTGATCAAACATACCATAACACGGTGTATCCAGGGGTCTGTGCTTGCAAAGCTTTAATTTTGTATGCTGTTTGGGATTTACGAGATTGAAGTTCTTTATCTTTACCTTTTCATATGAATTTGTGAATATTTTTTTTTGGCCCTCTTTTTTTCAGTGTCTGTTTTCATCATCCATAATGGACATAATCCGTAATTTGATTGGTTGATTGATTGATTGTATATTGTTTTACACGTCATTTGACCGAGTCGCGTGGTCAGGGTAGAGCTCTCGCCTCGTGATTGAAGAGTCGGCGTTAGAGCCCTGTCTCGGCACCCGGCCGCCGTCGAAACCTAGAAATAGGTAGTGAATGTTCTTCCCAGAGCTGGCCATTTAGAATGAGATATAAGGGTCCTTCGGATATAAACCTTAAAAAGCGGAGGTCCCGT
Organism: Ostrea lurida; assembly: GCA_903981925.1. Lineage (NCBI taxonomy): Eukaryota > Metazoa > Mollusca > Bivalvia > Ostreida > Ostreidae > Ostrea > Ostrea lurida. The sequence continues at coordinate 4,567 of CAJDSM010051642.1, read as the reverse complement.
GTCGCATGTCATGTGGTGGCACGCTAAAGAACCTCCTGCTAAAAGCCATGAGTGCTAAGCATAAGGGTCTGAAATTTTGGAGGCCCTCACCGGCAATGTATGGAGTCTTCAATATGAGTGAAATATTCTGGACGGGACGAAAAACAACAAATGATCAATCAATTCAACAAGTCCCTTTTGAGATTTTTCAACCCATATTCCGATGCATCTCTCTGACAAAAACTGGCTACTAGTGTCATAGACATTGTGGTCTGCCTTAGATGGAAATTCTTGTGTGGCCCTTGATATGCTCGACCTTTCTGGCCGCTTGATGTGATAGATACAACATTCTCATGGAATTTCTGGATAGATTGGCTGGTTAGATATTCTTTCCTGGCCGCATCAGCAGGTTTGGCAATTGGTAAACAGCTTTCCAGCGATGTTCTTACTATGTTTGGCGTTCCTGCAGGGCATCTGTGTTGGGACAGCGTTTACTGCAGTTTTTTAAACCCATGTTTAAATATGCCGATTGCATGGCATGGCTTACCACTGTTTTGCGACGACACGCAAGGTATACATGGTTATAAGAACCTAACGACACACTGGACCAGAAATTGCAGATAGACCAACAGTTGCCTCTAGATCATGATTTCCTGGATGCAGTCAAATATCCTAAAATAAACTCAGAGTAAAAACTAAACTGGTCTTTTTGCTCCCGAAAAAGATTCTGAATGACTTCTTAGAATCATATGTTACTGATTTTTTCATACCTTTGTTGAGACTGTCATATTCATACTAGATTTGACGACAGGTAACCCCATTTACTTTGGTTTCGACACAGGTCACGGCGGGTGTGACCGGTCAGAGAGGAAGTTACTCACCATGGCACCTGATACGCCTCGTTTCGTCGAAGGTCCGTGTGCCCTTATCACTCGATTGTATGTGTTTTTTGACTATGATAACGTTTGATACCTTTGTTACTTCGCCAATTTATATTGTCAACTACACATTTGAGGATCAGTTCTTACAGTTGTGTCGTGCGCAACAACCTTTGGTGTTTTCTTTCATACGATCTCTTCTCATGGATCCCAAATAAAACATCTAGTCAAATTGTGCTACTTCCAACTAAAAACACAGTGCGAATTAGAAACTTCATAACCGAGATGCGTGTCCGAACAAACATCAGTCACTTGTAATTCTCGCCTTGACTACCGGAAAATGCACTTCTCTACTCGGTTAAAACAGCGTCTTTAACAAAGATGCAAGATGGTACAGAACACTGCTGCTCGAGCTAGTGACTCGCCTCTCAAACACGACCATATCACCCCATTTTATATTCTACACTGGCTACCTGTTTACTTCCGAATTCAGTACAAATCCTAGTAAATACTTCAAATCTCTGCTGTCTATCTCCAGTGTCATCCAGGATTGGTCATATCTACATCAACAGGTCATGCGATCAGAAGATTCGGTTTTGCTAAATATACCAATCTGTGCGGAACAAAATGTTATGTGTAACAGGCCGCTTTGATGCCTCATCAGCATTCTGTGGAACAGTCTTCCAAAAAACCTTCGGTTAGAACATCAATCTGTGTTTTTAATAACATTTAAGACCACCTTTTTAAAAGTGCTTTTAAGCTATGAAACTGAAATTGACTTCTTATATATTATTAAACTAACTTTTATTATATAATTGATTGACTACAACAAACCAAAAAACAAAGAAAAACAAAAAAACCAATAAACAAACAAGCAGCAAACAAAAATAGACATGCAAAGGGTACTAAGGATTTATAACCAGATCTCAAGGGTAAAATTTGTCATGCGTTTCTTTCATTTTATTTTATTTACTTGATAGTTTTCTTTTGTCAATATTTTAAAAGTCACTTGAGCACAGATATCAATTTTAGGATGTCAACGAATATTCGACTATTCGAATAGACTTCGATAACAATCGACGTTCGACTTAAAAATATTTAGTCCGAGTAGTCAGTAATAAATTTTAGCATACTGGTGATTTACCTATTTCGTTGTCCTGTTACATCCGAAATTGTCAGAAAAAATAGCACTTTACAATAATTCAGTTTCATCAAAGAAATTTCGTTTCGTTTGCAGATTGACTTGTATCAAAACTACATTATAATCGACCTACAGACACAGCGGACAATTTGTTTTAAACCACCGTATAAAAAAATTGAGTTGAAGATTTCACATTTATAGAAAAAATTGAGTTGAAAGATTTCCATATATTATATATATATTAATCGCTCATATTTATACAACACTCCAGGTGTTTATCATGTTTATCCTATTGATGCTTCAATGACAATTTTCATTGAAGTTAATTTAGATTTAATCTACATTTTGTACATGTGCATCTCATTGTTGGAACATGTTGTAAACACGCGTAAAATACCTGGCAATATTGTACTGGATTATTTAATATAGATGTATGTATCATGTGTATACATTGTACAAAGCAACTTCATAATTGCAGTGGTTAAAAAACCTTTCAAATAATAGAATATTCTTCGACTAAATCATCGAATAATCGACGAGGAAATTTACTCATTTTGACATCCCTAATCAATTTCCAATTTTTCGTGCAAATACAATGACTTCACAAAGGCTTAGTTGATTTGATAAATCGCCCGAGAATCTTCGGTCATTTCCCACAATTTTGAGTGTGACGTAACGTCCTACAAGACAAGATTGACACTGGATCTTGCTAGGTCGGTTTAATTCTTCCGCCTCCTTGATGAAACCACAGATGGTCATCTCCTGCCACGTGTTCGATTGCCCTACTCGTATTTCAACGTCATGGAGAAAATGTCCTAAACGAGAACAAGATTCAACATATTGCTATCATGTTGTACACAAAAATCCTTCCAACATTTTGAAAATATTCAAAAGACATAAAATGAACATTTACTAAAGGTACTAATCTCTTGAAATGATATCAATATTTCTTAATCTATAAATTTATCTGAAAGACATAGATATCTAGATTGTTGGTACAGTATATGAGAGTATAAATAAGTTGAAAGCAAATAATCATTTTCTCATTATTAATTTTATCAATAGGAGTTAAAACTTAACCTTACACCATCTGTCTTATTCCAAGATTAAAGGTCAAGGAACAAAGTTATGAGGAATAATTCGGAAGAGGGTTATTATTATATGATATAAATATATACGGTACCAATTTTGATGACAGATGCGCATTCGATCAAATCATGTTTTTCAAGTGATGCTCAAAACCGAAATGTTGGAATCCGAAACATGAAAGTAAAACTTTATTAAAGTGAACAATGTATTGCCAAAGGCTGGAGCCAACATTTGAAGGATCAGAGCTCTGCTGAGGGAGATGTCCTTAATTTTGATATGAATTTCTAATTTTTACCACTGCAATAAATGCATATCCGTATTATCAACTATAGTGGCATAGTACATAGCAACTGGGCTGTAGAGGGAAGACACCAAGAATTTATAAAATATATAACTGAATGGAAAGTCTAAGATGAAACATATCATACTATTTCGGTATATTAGGGTCCGAAACTCCTGTGTTTGAACAATGAGTTCGTATCAGATAAGATTAAAGTAGAGCGCGAGATATTTTGGTGACAGTAGGGAAGTTATGAGTTTTACAGGGATGTTTAATTTCACCTTAAAACCCATTCAACCTTGATTTAAATTTCCATCAGATTTCTAAATTTCATATGATTTACAAAGTATTAAAACAGAAGTAGCGACCAGCACAATATTTGTTTTTGTCTTTGATTACAATGAAATAAATTCTTACAGGGGGGAATTATATGTGAAAAATAGTGTTGAATAGTGCGATTATTAATATACTATATCCTCATGGTTTTGTGATGAGATGGAATAAACCCCCCATAGCTTAACTTAACGTGTTTTTTGTTGAAATCTGGAGGTGTTAGGTGTCACTTGTTAAATTCTGTGGTTTTTCCCTGACAATTTCTATTAACTTGTAATGCTGCTTCCTAATTAATGAAAGATAGGTCTCTGATCGTATTCAAACCAATTATCGGATAAGCTAAAACAAACACATTCCTTCCAAGAATCTACACCAAATGTATATTGAACAGTAGGATATTTCAATGATTATTATTGCCCAAACACTTGTAATTTGTGGTCAGTCAAGGAAAGGACATTTCGAAACTTCATGGGTAAGCAATGGTTTTCTTTCTTGTCAGTCTTTATTCATCAACAATTGAACAGATTTTAAGATAAACAGTATTTCACTGACGCTAAGCGCTTTGTTTACTCCCGGTTGTGTCCGCCATTTTGAATATCGGTGAAAATTCTTAAGTTTTCAAGACAATTTGAAGCAATAAAGTTGCGTTCTGAACTGAATGTTTTTCAATAATTTCAATATACGTTTAATGTTTTAAACTTTACACTAGCTGTCCAACTTTTTCCAGATACATGAAAAAAAGGTTGAAAATACGTTTTTATAACACGCAAAATGCCGAAAATTCACCAAATGCTCGTTAACTTACAAC
>CAJDSM010051636.1:1661-14781 GCA_903981925.1 Ostrea lurida | reverse complement strand
TAAGTTATTGTAGCAAGAAAGGGCAGGAAAATCTGGATCAATTAGACATCCCACCCGAAAAAGGTGCATTTCTAGTCTGGATCTAAATAATGAGCTAACTATGCAGATCTATGAAGTATTGTAAATGTATTATATCTAACGCATATGATATTTATTGAAAATTTTATTTTCTAACACAGACGCGGACTTAATTAAGTGGACGCTCACTCCCCCTTTNAATGTATTATATTTAACGCATATGATATTTATCAAAAATTTTATTTTCTAACACAGTCGCGGACTTAATTAAGTGGATGCTCACTCCCCCTTTTGTTTATAGCCAATAAGTGGCGGACTGGGGAATCGAACCGGACCCCTGCATTACTAGTCAGGTGCTTCTAAACCACGTAGCTATTGCCAGGGCCGATATCCATGGTCCAATATAGCGATATATTACTACATTCCTAGAGACCTCTAAAGTGTCTTCATGCCTCAAAGAGCAAAAATTAACTCCAGGTTCTAACCCCCTGGCAGATCTTTCACCTGGTAATTTCCAGAGCGCACAGTAAATGTAATAGGAAAGGGAGAGAATGAGAAGAATAACGCTGGATTTCCGGCAATCGAACCTCGGGACCCTGCATTACTAGTCAGGTGCCTCTAACCACTGAGGCTCTACAGGCCATAATCCACTGGTCCATATAGCACGTTACGCTACATAAACAAAAGGGGAGGAGCTTCCCTTGAATTAAGTCCGGCAGCTGGTGTTAGAAAAATAAAATTTTCAAATAATATCAATGCGGTTAATGATAATACATTTACAAGTACTTCATAGATCGTCATAGTTAGCTCATTTATTTAATCCAGACTCGAAATGCAGACCTTTTCTTCGGTGGATGTCGTAATTGATACAGGATTTTTTGCCCTTTTCGTGCTTAACCAATAACTATATTGTCCAAAACACAATTTCTGATTATAGCATCTTGAGAGTTGCCAACATCCAGCTTTTACCCTAAGTGAGTTCTACACGACTCACTGTATCGTAAAATTCAAGTCTATATCATGTATATTTAATCTAGGTATAGTGCTCACTAATCTACGAAACGAGTGTATCAAAGCAATTCCATATTTCATCTCTCTCTGTCTCAAACTTGATTTAGTTTCTCAATGCGCAAGTTTGAGACACATATGGCACTTCGTGTAAATATAATACAGTGAGAACACAGAATTACACATCAAGAGATTGGTACATGTAAAACAGAGTTTGACAATATAAGCTGCTCTACCTGTGCTTCTTGAATGATCATTGATTGTGCACAGTTCACTCCATTTTCTGCCGAATACATATATTTTATTTTACATTCATTAAATATCTCTTAGGAGGCTAGTAGATTTTTCTTGGCTCAACAAAAAAAAAAGCCATGCCAGAAGAGTAGAAAGAACAAACATTCGGATATTATGACTCCATTATATTGTACCTCTTTATAATTTGTTATCGCACACTAGACAACGATGACACAATTGAATTATGCTATAGTGCATCTGATGTCCACCACTGCGCACTGGAGGCATTTTCAGCCCACAATTAATAATTTGACCTGGCTTGAAAAATCATAATTTTACTCAGTGCATGACAATGAGAGGTATGACACAGTAAGCTCCATCGTACATTGTGACTCCTTGTATAAGCATGACGGACTGTTTAGATAGAAGGAAAGACTGGGAGAGGGTACGTTTCCTACGTATTACAGATGAATGTGTGTTATGCACATGACAGAATCTCATATTTGGTGTTCAACATTGGTATTAGTGGGAGACATACACTTTATGGCACTTGGTGATACAAATTGCTTGCTTGAGTCTCATGCAGGACTGATAAACTCCAGGTTCACAAATGATGTAGTTTCATGCAATTATTATAATATTCGTTAATAAAGAACTCTAAAGATGGAATTATTTTTTGAAGTAAGATTATGCAAGGCTTGCATTGTTAATCATAATTTCTACGTTTTAATTTTGCTGGTATTATGTTTACTTGGGTTAAAACAAATATTTATATGCTCAGCACCAGTGAATGTATACCGCAAGCTGTGAGTCGGTATAACTCCGTGGTCTGAATGATGTCATCAGCTTTGTAGGAGCTTCTGTGCTCTAATTGAGTCTTGTACGACGCCAGGCCAATATTATCGGGACTTAGTTGTTTACCTTGTGTCTCTAGATTTTAAGTGTACGTACATTTCCTTTTATTCAACTTAACACTCAAAATAAGATATGGAGTCAACTTCAATGAGTAGATCCGCAGGTGGAAGGTTGTCACTTCATCAAAGCTTGTATCTTTCTCTCTCGATAACTTGTGCAATTGTTATCTGTGTGTACGAGTGTATTCGCCATATCGTGAAGTTAATATGTCCTTGCTTCAAGAACTTAGCTCTAGACTAGGTGTATTTTAGTCGAGAGAACTAAGTAGTAAATTGTGCTAAGCTACATGATATCTACTTTGTATAAAGTAATGACAATAGCCACGATTTAGTGTAATGCGCACCTCAGCTTTAACGAACGGACTATCCAGTTATTAATTGCATTCCCTATATTCTCGTAGGAGACAAGACTAATCAACCGTTGATTGAGTATTTATGCCCTTAGCCCTATACGAAGACGATTAACCACAGAAAGAGTGTATGAAAAACCGTAAATACTCTAAATAATCGTGTGAAGACATTCCAATCTCAGCTTGTGGTGGTTACTTGATGTTGTGCTTTGCCATTAATCAATAATGATCATGGCGATTATTGCTCTGGAATAGATCAAGTAAGTGCAGTAGTATACTGTAACGTTGATGTATTATATTCACTGAAGTCCCTCCAAAGCCTTCCCTCAGCTCACACTATCCCTTTCTTGCGTGCGTTATAAAAACTTAATATAATCGTCAGGGTGAGATGAAATTCTGCCTTACCTTTCCTAGTTTGCACAGTTCAGTCCAAGCTGTCGTTAGAACACATCCCCTCTGAACTGTTTACTTTGTATGCCCAAATACCTAATAGAAAATCTCGGTCGTGTCTTCCTATCATATTCGCTCTCTTTGTCTAATGTTGGGTGAAAGAATTATAAATGTAGCATTGTCGAGTGGAGAATGCCAATCCGTCCCACCACCCTTAGATAGTTCTAGTCGAGATAGATAGGTGAGTGATTAGCGTCCTGGATTAACTATCGATCGCAAAATATTGAACACCCATATAGAGGTTATCATAAAGACAGCAGTTCCATAGGTGTCCCAGTAGGTCTGAGAGCGAAAATCCTGGTCTAGACAGCAATGAAGCACAATGGAGCAGACATCCGGGGGTGAACACAATACCCCTTATCAACAATTGATGATACATTAGTTACTTTTTTGTCTGCGACAGGCCAATTAGAGGAAGTTAATTTTTACTAAGATTGTGACAGAAGCTTTTAATATTGGATAAAGTAAGTAACTGAATCAGAAGAAGATAGCAAGGTGCGTGCAGTCAAGTGTATGAAACTGTCGCAGTGGCAGAAGAGCTATTGGTTCCATTTAAAGAAGTGATATGGTACAGAAATGCTTCAAAGCTGTTTTAAATTCTCTTAAAGAAGTGCAGGTCTTTGAATGTGTGGTTGACAAGTAGCTGACAAGAGGCAGTGATGTGTCTTGTGGTGTAGTAATGTAGAACCTACATGCTGGGGAGGACATACAAAGAAGTTAGGCGGGAGTGCACTGTTACATGGAACATCGTAGCAGAGCAGGTCATGTTAGAAATGAGGAAGCATTTAAACATTGAGGTTTAGATTGCATCATACAAGGAATATTTGAAGAGGAAGAGAGAGAACTGTTTTTCAGTGTTATTCCACCCGTGCACTGCCCAGCCCATCCCCACCCCCCCATCTGACCCAACACCAAGAACACCCCTATACGACCCACACTCTAAAACTTCTAAATCAAGAACCTTCTATTTCACAGCTACGCCTGAGGAAAGTTTTAACTTTGAATATCAAAAGAATTTTTTGGACAATCTGTTACGATAACCACCAGAATGTCAATAATTACTGCATGCATTACCAACAATTTTTTTGATTAATGCAATTCATTGCTGGTTTAGTTGAACTCTGTTCACTCTGGATAGTCAGTATTTGCCGATTGAGTTGATTAGTGAACAAAACAATTCGGAGATTTCTGACCCTCGGCCCCGCTACATATTTTAAAAGTTCTTCTAGCTGGATCAGATCGGCCACCAATTAATGTTGGATTCTTCCATAGACCATAATACAGTTCTATTTACGATTTTTCAAACGCAATTTCGACCATTAGTTTAAATTTGTATGAAGTTGCTAATGACAAATAAATCACAATAAATAAAATGGCCTCCGATTGTTATAAACCTCCTTGTCCTTGCAAGTTCTTTAGTGTTTATATATATGCATGTTTCATGCCCTGAGATCTGAAGATGAATGAGCATAAAACTGTTTTTGGTCTGCTTAAGCTATTAGTTTTGGCTGTTTGAAACATATGTTTTTTGCGTCTGCTTCAACCACTTTCTGTGCACCGCGGGCCGATTTTGCGAACCGATCACACAATCGTCTTAAGAGGTGCACAGGGCCGATTTTGGGCCGATTTGGCTCTTGATATTTTAGTTGTCTGTAATAGGTTTTTAAATTGTCAAAACACATGTAATTTATCATTGGAGATTTGATATTTTCCAAGATGTTTTAATTTTTTTTTCGAAAAACTTATCATAAAATTACATTGAACATAACTTTGCTGTTCAAATGTTCTGTTAACAAGTATTCATTCTGTGACACAGTTTCGATCAGTTTTTTTTTTAAAGAAAGTATATCAGTCTTTCACCAGTCAAAATTATCATATCAGATATGATTGATACTTGACTGTTTATTGTTTTGTGGTAATATGAATGTCGCGAGGGGATATGAAGTGTTCTGGGTATTTAGCTTTTAAAAACAGGTAAGGTGTTATGCTGCCTTCTCTCATTTATTTGGAAATAAAGTTAAAGGAACTGAATAGCTTGAAAATTTAAAAATAGAATTACAAGTAGCTGTATGAGTATAATATAGGTTTAAACTGAAATTACATTAGTTAGGCGGAATTTTCGTTGAATATAACAATATTCTTATAAAGCAGCATTAAAAAGAGTCGAATAAGAATTTTAGTTCCCGATTTTTATGACAATATTTGAGTTCGAGATAACTCATTTTTACGTTAAATGGACTCATAGTTTATCAACAACGTGCGCTTCCTAGCATACGCAATCAAAGACTGATTTTGCGAGCGTGTTTGGTTTTTCGCGTCATGCCAGCCTGAACCAGGGGGACAAAGGCGTTTACCGGTTAATCTAGTGACCAAAGAATACTTTTTCGCCACGTAGGGCACGTTTGATGTTTTTTGAGTTTATTTTTTTTTGTTTGCTTTTTCCCCTCTTGGTGATAAATTGGCGAAAGGGGGAGCAGGCGGACAAAAATCTTGGATATTATTTTTTGCTACTCCTTCCCTTGATGATTTCTTGTTGGTTCACGGGCATATTGTTTATAGTCCTGATACATGTACCATTTCTTGTCTTTAAACTTTTCTTACCGTGCCATGGCCACGTTCACTAATTAAAATTTAGGAGTTTCCCCCCTCTTGTAAATTAGTACCCACTACGCTAAGGGCTTTGCTGATACTTTCCCATACTCCTTCTCCTGTATCGACAAGACCTTCCGTGCCCTACCCGCTCACCTCCAAAACTTAGCATTTTAGGATCCGCATAATCATCTTCGATAGAGCACAAGTTGTGTTATCCGCCCGCGTCACCTTTGCGCGTTAACACTCCCCCCTCCCCCAGCACCGAGGCACACAGAATATTTAGCTGCTACTGTAATAGCGTATCTCTCGTCTCTCATGTTTATCTTGATTGTACCCATTATGTTAGCAAAGTTGCGGCCCCACATGACTTGATTTTGATGAAGAAATTTGTTCTTACCACCGACGCCCTCCTGAATGAATCACTTCGCTTCCCCAGCCGGTAGTTATATTAATATATAACTTGTAATCCTAGTCAGAAGGAATTGCGAGGTTCGACAGACTAATAGTCCAACAAATGATCGCAAAACCTCGTAACAAATTGCAAAGAAGAGAATAAATGCAATATAAAAATGTTTTTAAGACGTAATTAATATAAGATGTATTTAAAATGACTATAAATCCGGCCTTGTCAGAAAATTTTGTCAAATCGCATCTCATCTTGAGGACCATTAAAAAAAATGATCACCGATCACGAAAATATTACTTATTGAATTCATTCGGACGATACACTCCACTTATTCGGACAATGATATAATTAGTTCGGAAGAATAATTGTCTGTTTTAGTTCGACTAATGTAATTGTCTGTTATATAAAACACAACAAAAAATGCCGAAGAAGGAAAGAAGAGAGAATAGAGCGAGAAAGGAAGCGAGAGAGAAGAGAGAAGAGAAGTTGAGAGAGACGCAGAGAGAAGGATGAGACGGGGTCCAAAACAATGTGGCATGTAAAATTGTTTTACTTTAAGTTTTTTGAATACTTTTACTGGTGGATTTTGAAAACAAAAATTTACAATGTTAGTTCTTATACATTGATTTATCTCTCAAGCGGTGAATTTGCATTTCTACAGTATTGACACTCACGTGTGTTAAAGTGTATCAATTTAATTTTATTAAACACACTACGTTATGATTAATCCTCTGTTTACATTCACTATTCAATCATTTTTATCGTTATATCAATTATATAACTGGCGAGAAGTTTTCACGAATTAATACATTTAATGTGTAGTCAAACTACGTAATCAATGTTAACACATTGCCATCGTATTTGATGAAACATTATTTTCCAATACAATTAACAGAATCCTCCATTACTATTAATTCTCTCTCGCATTATCAATTTATGTAACGCTCTTGCTTCGATAATGATATCTTGCGATACATCAATAATCATAAGTGACAACTATGGCAAGAATCTCTCTCCGTCTCTCTCCCGGTTTCTCTCTCTCGTCTCTCTCTCTCGCTGCTCTCTCTCTCTCTCTCTTCTCTCCTCTCGTTCTCTCATTCTCATATTAATTAAGTTATCTTAATCGTGCACGCACAATTTTCGATTTGATTTTTAAACAAAAATGCTATTTAAGAATAAAATTATTTTCCTCTTAGGCCCGCTTAAAATAATTGATTTGAAGCAGATTTACCGCTGCGTTTAATCTGCTACTGCGTTAACTGACTGACAGCACAGCAATTACAATATCTCACTGACAAGTGATGGTTAAACGATGAATCAATTTAAAACTTTACTGAGGAATACATATTGTTATTAATCTCGTAAATGAAATTCATATTCAATCTTGATGTTAGTCAAATTATTATTTTATTTATTAATCTATATTTATTGTAATATGTGCAATTTTGTGGAATGGAATACGAAACCGAGTAATGTTATATATATATTGTGTGTGGTGTGTGTGTGTGCTTGTGTGTGTGTGTGTGTGTTGTGGTATGAGGTCAGTTGTGATCAATATCTGGCACGAGAAATCTTTTGTCAATTTTTATTATAAAAACAGGTACGAGTTCTGGAGGAATTACGTTATCAATTTCAGTCAAATTAAAATCATGGGTACGAGTTTCCCTGGATAAAAACTTTGTCAGTTTGATCCAATAAAATCTGTATTACAAATTCTCCGCGGATATAATTGTTTAGTCATTTCTTGACCATGAAGATATCTTGTACGAGTTCTCGGACAAGGTAAAAACTGCACAATTTCATCAAAATTGGAAATTGCTGTGGGGTACGATTCTCCTGAAAGAATATCGATAATAGAAATCGCTGTTCAACAGCGCAGTTCTCCTAAAAGAAAATAAACAGCATTTTCTTCATAAATCTAGACACTAAATTCGTGTGAGAAAGTACCGTGTCCTACTGTGCATGGGTAGAGCCGGGGAGGGGGGCAGGCAAACAGTAACTTTTTTTCTCGCGTTGTAATTCATCTAAAGTTTATAAGTGTGCTCCTCCCCCACCCCCCTCTCTTTCGAGATATCTATTGATATGGTTTGCTGTCACATAATTCTTGAAGTTTGCCCCCCTCAGCCACTCTTCTGTTAAATTTAGAAGTTTGTCCTCGCCTCACCCTCCCCTTCTCAGTGTCGAAGACCTTTTGAGAGACGCGTCACAAAAATTTTGAGTTTGCCACCCCCCCCCCCTTTCCTGTATTTTCTTTGATATTTGGTCCCCCCGCTCCCGCCCCACCCTCCCCCCCCCACTGTCTGTATTTTTTTAAAGTCCCCCCCCACCCCCCATCTGTGCGAAAATCAGTCCATACGCCCTCTGACTGCTGTTAAAATTTTATACGAGTTAATCTGATTGCCAAAACAAAACACATTACTCGTCTACATAGATACCGACTCCTATCGGTGCTTACTTAATAATTAGGGCACGCAACGTTGATACTATTTCTATATTAAGAAGAATAAGATTCATGAATACTTTGTACCCAGGTTTTTAAGTGAGAAAATGAGAAAGTTTTTATTTTATCTCACAGAAGAAACTCCACATTATACGCTCAATTATAACGATATAGAACTGAAACAAAGAACTTTTTCTCCTTTTTCAGATTTCTATACATACAGATAATTTATTAGCAACTGAAGTGAAAAGAACAGTCTCCAAACTCGTACCCAGATTTTATTTTGATAAAATTACAAAGTTTTCTACTGGAAATTCATACCTTAGCTTTTATAATAAAATTGACAAGTTAATTCTCCGGTTGAGAACTCTGGAAAGCTTTACTCAGTGTAGAAAAAGCACGCTTTTGCGACATTAGACAATTATTAAACATTTTGAGACGACGATGGTTTTGTTTTTTAAATACTTGATAGATCCGGTATACAGTTACTTAGAAAAGTAAAAATGTGATATTTCATGTCGTAAATAATGGTGTATTATATATCGTTAAGACTGAAGGGGGTCTGCTTGCTCACTACCTTACTACTATTAGATGATGTATACGTTTTACAAATGGTATTTAGTGCAGAACTGTAGCGTCTAACACGGTTTTTTTTAAACTGTTTTGGATGGGCATCTGCAGTCTAAATACATAGACGAGTCGCGGTCTTAATTAATTTTATCCTTCGTAGACGCGTAAATATTGTGGTCGCTGCAGAAACAAAAAAAATCACAACTAAGATTAACACTTATCTGGTAGTGACCTTTTACTATTTGAAGTCTAAATTGTGACGTGAAATAGTAACTTATAAAGTGTAGTATCTGTACGTATTTTCGTACCTATACATATTAAAATGTTGCTTACTCAAAGACATTTATATTTTATACCCCACGCAACGAGTTGCGGAGGTATATGTTTTTGACCCGTCTGTCGTTTCAGTCCGTCCGTCGTCGTGTGCCTGTTTATTAATTCTGTAGCGCAACTCCTACTGAAACTCCGACTCAACAGAATTTTCGTTGAAACTTTACGTTATGGAAGAACATACCTGTAGGTGCTGGGCATGTAGTATGCAGGAAATTCTGTGAATGTTCATTTTATTTCGGGATTTGCCCCTTTTGAACTTTAGAATTTGGGGCCACCTTTCAAGCATACTATTTGAAACGTTTGTCGGGTCATAACTCCTTCTTGAAAACCGCTAGTGACTGAAAAGACGATATATCATTGAAACTATTTGTTAGTATGGAAGATCCTAATACTGATGTAGATTTGCGCATATTTTACACAGGAGAATTTATGATTCTCAATATTTTTTTCGCGGGAATTCAATGCCCCCTTTGAACTTTAAAATTTGGGCCCACAATAAATAAAATGGATAACATTGAAAACAGCTTGTCGCGCAACTCTCATGAAACCGTCAACTCAACGATTATCGTGAACTTTGTAGTGGATTGACTAACCATACTGTGAGATGCGATTTACACCAGGAATCCGACTCAATTTTTTTCGGAATGTATGCCCCTTTTGACATTAAAATTTTGGCCACAATTAAGACTTTCCTTATATAGTATTTGAACAAGGTTTTTAGCAGCGCGATGCTGCTGAAACTCACTCAATAGATTAATCGTTAATTTGTGTAGTGATGAGAAATACTGTGTATTGATGCGCATTATACACAGAAGATTCCGATTCAATTTTTTTTATCTGGGGGATTATGCCCTTTTTAAAACTTAAAGATTGTGGCGCCACAGATTACATATACTATTGAAAACAGTTTTGTCAGCGCAACTCCATCTAAACCGCCCTCAAAGATTATCGTGAACACTTTGTAGTGATTAGAAAGAATGCATATTCTTGTAGGATGGGAGGTGTGACACAGGAATTTTATTGTCTCCCTAATCATTCGGTTTTTTCGGGATGAATATGCCCCTTGACCTCTTTACACACAAATAAACAACGCTGAATGGTCTCTAAGAAGAATACCAATTCATTTGATCATTTAATGAAAAAATCGGGGTTACTTTGTTCTATAGAAAAAATAATACCTAGTATAAGATCCTGTTATCGAGTGTATACCATTTCAATGAAACCATTCAATTATGATTTTTCTACTCTGACGCCCACAAACTATATTATTTCATAAGCAATGCTGGCGAGCGTCGGGACACAAGGAGTATGTGAGCTTGCTCACTTTTTTTCTTTCATTTTAACTGTTTGTATTGGAGATACTGGCGGCTTAACACAATAAAATCATCACATTTAATCTTTTAGAAAGAATAGTCAAATGGTATGTTGTTATATTTGGGTTGGGTACCACGTGTATACGACACACATAGATCATGGACCTGTTCTGAAAGCGAACGCAAGTACATTCTCTCCAATCTGATTGAAAATACCAGAATCTTGTTAAAAAGCGACAAGCAGAACAGAGAGAAAAGGATATCAGTCCTGTAGCGTCACAAACGATCTGAGAAAAATACGGATTGAGCAAGGCAAACGTCGATAACCAATTCTTTACGTCAAATTTTTGACGAACATGTTCTGTGTACATTGGTATCACTCAGCCCAGTTCCCATTAAGGAATAATGAACAACACAATTCAATAATGTTCCTTGAGAGAGAGAGAGAGAGAGAGATAGAGAGAGGGAGAGAGGGAGAGAGGAGAGAGAGAGGAGAGGAGAGACGAGGGAGAGAGAGAGATGGAGGAGAGATATACGAAATAGTGTGAGATGAGAGCGAGAAAGAGGAAGATTTGCATTACCCGTACAGTTACAGTCGAATCATCTCAAGTTCTCCAATTCACGATAATTTAATTACTTCATTAACTATATGGAGTCACACCAATGACCTATCAAACGATTGAGTCTTGGATACCATTTTGCTGCTCACCATAAGCTCTGTAAAACAATTTCAAATAATTTTTTTAATGAAGTGAAACGGTCTCAAATAATCGAATCTACGTACGCTTGTCCTTTCACATTTGGACTTCGCTCCATACGAACACTCGTTATATATATAGGACAGCTTTAATTCTCGGGTTGTACCCTGCCGTGGGTACGTCATCTCTCGCAGCCTATTGTGATCGTCTATTTCATACATAATAGTAAAATCACCTTTACGAATACTTGCCTACAAGGAGACATAACTCAATATATTCGGTGAGGTGAGACCATAAATTACCTGTGGAGGATTAAATTTATTGTTTACAGTATCAAATCTCACAGCAGGTATCATACTTAGGAACAGCTCGGCTACGCTGAGTTGGTTCTCCAGCCGTGTATTGCGTTAATCTTCACGCAGTGTTTGTTTACTAATGAACTGAAAATCTATCTCAGTCAATATGCCTGTTAGCTCCAGTGTCAGTCTCACTACAAATACCACAAGTCTGTTACATTTCACAGAGCATTTGATTGTTTGTTGATTATGTCTTGAGCTAGTTATGCTCTCTATTTCTACAAAGGGCATGAATAGCATTTTATTAGTTTTGTAGAAATCGAAATTGATGCCCAATACATTGATCTTCTGGTTTAAATGTTTTAGGAGGCTTCCGTCTGAATTTCACAAATCCTTCTCTAGCAGAAGTATGTCTTAGCTAATAGAGTGTAGCCTATCGGTTCGATAGCATGCTACTACAAAGTCAATACTAGGCCTCTTCTTCTGTACGAACTAGTTGATTTAAAATGATTTTTTAATAGCAATGGCGAACAGAGAGATCCGAATATGTTTTTTAATTTTTTGTTTTTCTCATGTAATTTTATCCCTACATTATCAGCAGCCATAATGCTATAGAATCATTGTTGATTTACGTGTTAGCTGGAGAACCACTAGTTCCTTTAATAATCGTCCACTCAGAGCTCGCGCCTGTTTCAGCATGGACGGGTCCCACAGCCAGTGTTCCGCGTTTACATTTTAGGCCGCGATTCGCCTCTGTGGGTGAAGTGTACTGGAATCGGCATCTGTTGGTCCCTGTCACATTCATAACTTTACAGAGTTCCAAAGTCCACAAAGTTTTAAGGGTCTAATCCTTCTTTGAAAAATTAAATACATGGAAACAGTAAGAAGAGTAAATTGGCACAGATGGACACATCATTACAATTTTAAGTACAGTCACGTATGTTTGACATTTTATTGAGAATTCTAAAAGAATAAAAAAAATGGAAAACCATTTTTAAAAAATTAAAAGAGTAGGGCAAGCTGCATCTACAATTGCCATAGAGTTGATTTGAATAAATGATGAGCTACTTTTATTGATATATCCGCACTAATTAGCAGAAAAGACAAATAACTCTAATAATAATAATTATACAGCGTGAATGTACACTCACTTTTTAGCTCGTAATGACATCATTATATTTATGCCAGAAAAAACATATACGTAGTTATGAAATGCATAAATTCTCTCCAGGTAGATTCGAAATCATAGCTGAGGGTAAAGAGATCATATCTGCACGGCATTAGACATCTAAAATTTTTAGATGTAGCTAGAAGTGCCTCCTCCAGAACGACAGATTCAATAGAGCCACTCGATCCGCAAAATTCAGACTCAAATATCAAATCATGACTAAGTTGTTAAAAAGTCTGATATTCACATTTGGTAACTCATGGAATAAGAATATAAGTTGGCGATGATTTAATTTAACAAAGTATCGCTAAAACGTTATATTTCTCGATG
>CAJDSM010051635.1:0-14337 GCA_903981925.1 Ostrea lurida | reverse complement strand
AATAGATTGAAAGTGGCGTTTAAGTGTGAGGTGTTTAGAAATATAAAATAATTGAATAGGAAAAAATTCATTAGCTGTTCTACCTACGTGATATGATATATATAAGATCTGATTAATGTTAACTTCGCCAATTTATATTGATATCAAACGTGCAAATGTACTGCTGCGGATCAAATTTGATAAACATTTCTAAAATAGCCATACCAATCCTTACTGAATGCATATTTTATCATACAAATAGATTGTTGCATAAAATTATTGAATTTGTAATCCATTTAATTTGAAGGGAATCTTTTCTCATAACAACGTTTTAATATAATTCAAGTCGGACTTGGATCAAACTTAAAAATATCACAAACTATCTAATTATTGGCTATTCAGAATATGAAAACAGCAAAGAATAGTTATCAGTTTTGTAAGTCCCAAACAGAATACAAATCCAAATTTTGGCAAACATAGAGTGTGATCAGGTACGCAAAAGGAGTAAGCAACCCCTGTCTACCGGTCACAACCCTTAGAAGGATGCATTGACGGATTTAGCAAATGTCTTTACTACTCACAAAAATATTGACAGCTGTGGTGCAAATCAAATACAGATTTTAAGAAAATTAATACACGACAGTAACAATTTGAAATCCTAGAACTTTTCTCAAATTAACAACATCCAAACTATGACTTTCCTAATCTTAACACGACCATTTCTCACACCAAGGAGGCGAAATTTCATGAATAACATATATCAATTTCATAAGTCCCAAACGGGATGCACCAGTGGGATCAGTAGTCCAGGAGGAGTTAGCATCCTCTGTCGACCAGTCAAACTCGTCGTGAACCCATTGTCTTGATCAGGTAAACGGAGTAGTCCGGAAGTCAAAATAAGTATATAAAGAAGTGTATAAAGAACAGCTTAACAACTGTTATGAAACACATAATCTAGCATTTGACCCAATGTTTGACCATATAGAGGCTTAATGCTAACTAAAAAAGATATTTATGTTACCTTTCTTATATTACAAAATATAAACAATATGTGTGTAATATGATTTCATCTTTCTTAGCGTGAATGGGGAAGGGGTTTGAAAGTAGGGAAGAGGAAAATCAATTTTATTTTTTATTAACAGATTTTGAAGGTCATGAAGAGAATTAATGAAAGAATGTATACCATGAGGTGTTTCGAAAAATCCGATGTTATTTTTGCTGTAAACAAATGGGATGCAATTCATACCAGTAGAAAATCAGACACGCCTTGGTTGAATATTGTGGAGGAAATCAAGAAGTCTTGGCCACTTGTCAAAACTGAGAATATCATAAAGATGTCGGTGAGACAGGTAATGCATTCCTTCTAAAGTTGATGAAACAGGCATAATGTTTAAGAATTAACATCACATTTTAAATGTTTAATTTTATGAACCCAAAGGTGTTAATATTTAAAATATTGGTGCTGTGGCTATATCTAAGAAATGATTTAACGTTCTCAGAACTAAAGAAATACCTTATATAAATTTTGCTACAGAAGCAGAGCCACGAATTACTGTAGTGCATACATATGACTGGGGTATTAGGCGTAAATGCAAGTGACAGCAGTTTCCATAGTCATTCAACTCGGCCTGTACTATTTTGGGGATTCGTAATCTTAGAATTTTACTTATTTCAAGCATTCATACCCTCACGTTAAGATTTATTTTTTTTCTTTTAAAATTCATTTTCAATACATAAAATATACATTTAATATTTCGTGACCGGTCCCTGTGAGTCAATTGACGAATATTGCACGATCATAACCACGTGAAAAATCTACGCTGTACCGAGATAAAGTCAAAATCGACACGTTAATATTGTGCTGAGACCTAAGCAGGCCTATTGAAATTCAGAAAAAAACCACACTGTACCATTTGAGAGCAGCTTTCGAAGAACTAATTCTTGATTCAAATGTTGCATAATTCGATAGAAAATGTTTGTGATAATGATTGTCGTAAAGTGGACAATTTGTGATATGTATCAAATTTTATTAACTGGCACTGATAAACATGTCCCTCTCACATTCGTATACTGATATTAGCTGCACAGACGGTAATTCCTCTCGCGACATTTAAAAACAAAAATAACAGAAATTCAAACATTGATTTGTCATCTAACTGAACGCGGTTTTACGGCAAGCTATCTCCAAAAGATGGAATATTGTTTCATAGTTACAAATATGGACGATATTCTGGAAAAATCAAATGCATTTAATAATGTACATCAGGTGTCCAAAAAATAAGGTGACATGTGAGTTGAAAAGGTAGTAGAGATAAAAATCAATGGTCGAAAAATATAGATTATAAACACTTTAAGGTATTAAATGTATAATGACCATATTTCATATAAAAGAATGGTGAAATATTGGTTATCATGGTATCATTTTGAATGGTTCATCAACTTAAATTATTCCGCCGAAAGAATTTTCAAAATTTTGATTACTTCTTGATTTATTTTCCCTGGAATTTTACGTTGCTCAAGGTCTCTGTGAACAGTATGTTCTATGAAATATTTAAAAAAAAAAAATGTTTTCATACAAATATCTTGGTAAAAAGTTGCAAACACTTTCTCTTTATGGAAAAATATTTTACCACGCACGTTTTAGAAAACTAGATTTTTCTTATTTTTACAAAGGGCAGATAACTCTTCAAAAAGTTTAAAGTCAGCCGATCATCATATATTAGTAATGTGAATTTCATGTACTTCACTTTCACCATTACTTAACTAAAGACATTTATGTTGATATAAATCATTCAATATTCTGCATTATCCCTTCACCATACATGTGCATGCAATACCTTAAATTAGATGTAACCGCAAGAATGGGTCATAACAGGCCTCGTCAATGATACTGTGAAGTTTAAAGATATGGATTTTATGAATCCACATTCAAATTTGGTTACGCTCAGGAATATGTTTTACAAAAGCATTTTGTTTTCATTAGTCTCATTTTATTTCATACTGCACAACTATCTTTTAAAGAGAGGGGAAACATGTTAAATTTACCTAATATGAATTCGTTTTATGATTGTTAAACACAGGTTCACACTGGAGAAGGAGAGCAGGTTCTTCGTGAAAATTTCAAAACATTTGAGAGAGCCCTGCACACCTTGATAGACCAGAACGTCAACTTCAGAATACTAGAGCACAAGAGGTATTGATAATAGTAAAGATAAACTTATACCGTATACGACTTATATTATAGAACATGCTCACAATATCGCACACATATTCACTACATCCCCCACCCGAAGAAGTGGCCCCCTTCACAAAGATAACGAAGAGTGATCAATCTCATAAGTCCAAAATAGAATACAAAACAAGAGTTGGGCAAACACGGTCCCCTGGACACACCAGAGGTGGGACCAGGTGCCTAGGAGGAGTAAACATCCCCTATATGTCTCTAAAATCAATACCATTCAATATTTTGATATTGCTTGCAAACTTCCCAATGATTCCTGGAAACAGTTCACAAATCAAAGCGTAATCCAGGCGACAACACACTTTGTGCAAAAATCCATATCTAATAACCCCCCTCCCCTTACAAGTGCCTTCTTGCTATTAGTATTACACCTTCCCAAATTTTATCGGACATCTATCAACAAAAGATAACAGGGGACAATATGTAAAGGCAAAATAACAAACAGTGATCAATCTCGTAAGTCCCTAATAGAATACAAATACAAGAGTTGGGTAAACACGGACCCCTGGACAAACCAGAGGTGGATCAGGTGCCTAGGAGAGTAAGCATCGCCTGTTTGACCGGTCACACCACAGTGAGCCATTTTCTGATCAGTGTAACCGGAATAAACCGTAGTCAAATCAGTGTATAAAAATTGGCTAAACAATTGTTATGAAACACATAGACAACATTTCACCCTATGGCAGGCCTGGCAGACTAAATCTCTGTAACGACCATATAATTTGCAAAATGCTGCCTTTACCAAATTGTAATATTTTTTTTAGTATATGCTCCCTTGTTAGCTGACCTATTTTTATATTCCTATGAAGCAGAATTCCTTCAAAATCTTCAACATAGAAAAAAGACAATTTGCTCAGCGGTGGTCTTAATTCGACTTTCGATATATTGAAGACGTTTTTATGTAATCAATATAATAATGATAATAATAATGATTGGTTTTTATATAGCAACTTTATCTACCTACATGTAGGTACCCAGGGCGCTTATACAATACATTATTACCCAGCAAGACCATAAAACAATCCAGAACTTCAGTGCAAGCTGATTTGATTCATATGTCGATTCAATATAACCAGCAGTACTAGAAATAAAAGACACCTAGAATCTCCCATGTCTGCTTCGTAGTTGGATATTTTATTGAACATTGACATTAACGGCAAACTAAGTACTCAACTTTATGACTGTAACGTGGAAGAGTCAGGCCATCTCCAAATAACACTCAAAACTGTTTCATTTTATCAAATTTCTTTACAATAGCAATAAAGAAATAGAGAATAAGAAAATATTTAAAATCTAAACTAAAAATAAGTAGTATCTATCAATTGATAATCCAATTTAAAAAATAACCTTAATGCAGACAGATCACTATAGTAATATAAATTGGCGAAGTAAACAATGTGTTAATCGTAATCATAGTCCTAAAAACATATATACAAAGTCTAATGTAGGGCAACACGGACCTCCGACAAAAGCGAATGCAGGATCAGGCGCCATGGAGGAGTAAGCATCCTCTGCTGACCGGTCACACCTGCCATGAGTCCTTAGTCGAAGCAAGGTGAACGGGATTACCCGTCGCCAAATCCAGTACGAAAATGACATTCTAACAAAGGGTATGAAACAAATCAGTCAACATACAACTTAGTGGTAATTTACATCTACCCAAATAAATGATGTCCTGAAAATTTGACGAAGATACTGAAAGAATTAACAGAGATATTAGCGAAAAACTCCAAATCACACACAACGTATTTTTAAAATTGTCGGGTTTAAGCGCCAAATCGCTGTGACGTCATAACATGTTTTGAGCCATATCGAAAGTAGAAAAACAGTACGAATGAGCAGTTGAATTTCGCTTTGTTTGAATTGTTTCTTTGTATTTTTAACGTATTTAAATGTTAAGATATTAAAATTTAGTGATCGTTGAAAGAGTTCAGTCGTAGTATTCGTGATCGGCATTGTAAATTTATGCCGTGATATTATTTCTTTTTTCGGACGTGTGAGAAAAGTTACATATCATATCCATAACATTCACCAGAGCCATATGCAGAATTTTTCCAACATTGTGAACATACAAATAAGGCAGTGGCTGAAGCCTTGTCCGGTTATAATTTGCTTTACTACATATTTTGAAGATTTTATGATTATTTCAGGTATTTACGTATTGTTCTCCGACTGAAACCCTTTCTACCTCTGAGAGATCGATGAACGGATGAAATTTCTGATGTAGACTATACTTTTATTTTATTTACTGTAGGTAGAAACTGAATTCAGGGTTGCAAATAACCACTCGGCCATATGCATATGCGAGTAATTTTA
Organism: Ostrea lurida; assembly: GCA_903981925.1. Lineage (NCBI taxonomy): Eukaryota > Metazoa > Mollusca > Bivalvia > Ostreida > Ostreidae > Ostrea > Ostrea lurida. Next base: position 8,801 of record CAJDSM010051635.1, on the reverse strand, counting down.
TTTGTGGGCGAACAAACTGAAAATCCTCTTGTCCATATGGCAAGTAAAACTTATCTTTTAAAAATCCGCTCGTGGTTTGCCGCTGCATTACGTTTGTCGCCGAATGTAATACATATTTTTATTTCCAGTAAATGTGCAAAAGTGAACCGTTTTCTCTCGCGTAAAGCTCAACTTAGTATTTTAATCAGAGACGTGTACACACATGTAGCGCACACATAGGCCTATTGCGAACGCCAATCTCCAGGAAAATTACTGCAGTAAAGTAAAATTGTTGCAAATGTGATACCTATAATGTATAAATAAAATCTTATCATGTAACAGCCAATCAAAATTAATCAAATCGAATATTTATATTGTATGCCGTGATAAATTGTACTACTTTGTTTCGACTACAGGCTCACGGCGGGTGTGACCGGTCAGCAGAGGATGCTTACTCCTCCATGGCACCTGATCCTGCCTTCGCTTTCGTCGAAGGTCCGTGTTGCCCTACACTCTATTTTGTATGTGTTTTTTGGACTATGATTACGTTTCATACTTTGTTACTTCGCCATTTTATACTATGCAATACTCACCACGGTCTGCTTTCCGTGCCCAAGTAATGAAATGGTCAAGTAAACCACCAAAGCAGCATCAAACTTGCTGCTTGGAAAAATGTGTCTCTTTCCACGACAGCACGACAGCACACCTGCAGGGAATGGCTCAATTGCAATGCATCACACTTGACCGCGTGTTAACATATAATTACGGAGTAATGCTGGCGCATTAAAATCTAAAAGGACCGATAAGCTAACCTCATACACATGTGATTGTTACAAAGACAAACGGAACGATTTCAGTTTCTCCATCGTCAACTTACCATTATTATGTAGCAATATTCCATCATCACCTGCATATTGTGTGTATGTCTCTCAACTTATTACAATCACAAGAGCTTGTTCTGCGTGTGATAAGTTTTTGAATCAAGACAAGCCACTAACAGACAAGTTCTTGGTGCAGGGGTTTCAACAGTCATGTTTAAAGGCAATATTTCGTAAATTCTATGGTCATTATAAAAAATGATGACCTACCATTGAGTCAAATGCTGTCTGATGTGTTTCATAGCCATTGTTGAACCGTTTTTCACACACTGATTTGACTACGGATTGCTCTGTTTACCTGATCAAGATTTTGGGCTCACGGTGAGTGTGACCGGTAGCAGGGGATGCTTACTCCTCCTAGGCACCTGATCCCACCTCTGGTGTGTTCAGGGATCCGTGTTTCCCCAACTCTTGTTTTTGTATTCTGTTTGGGACGTACGAGATAGATCAATGTTCGTTATCTTTGCCTTTGCATGTTATATATTTGCATTTACAGATTTTATCCACTATTGAATTGTATATTTTAACGTTTGAGATTTAATGTGGACATGGCGTAAGCGAAACTCAAACATATGAACTCCCTGTTGCGATGCAAACTGTCTACCACTGATCGATCGCGACCAATCTTAGAAAATGTTAATGTGATCCCACCTTTTCATTATCTTACGCTGTTTTACACAAAAGACGTAAGTGTGGTTAAGGATACTGTTCATACGAACACAAGGCTCATGAAGCTTTAGTGACCTTAGTATGCACATTTTTAAGGTTTAGAAAACATATGGTGTTAATATTTCTTCATCTTAATACTCTCTGCATGTTGAATATCCACGGTATTAGTGCATAACGGGGCTTCATAAATGGGTCAAAGGTCAAGTTATGAACTGACAGCAGTAGAATCAAAGGTCAAGCGTTCCAGGTGTAGGTCAACAGAATGCGCTTCGACAGAAGCGCGTGCAAGTGTTCAGCAAGGGCAGGCAGGTATATATAGCCAAGTCGGGATCTGGTCGGGCCGGGTATATGTCCGTTTGGTGACCAGCGGACATGATGACATTGCACTAATAAGAATGTTAAAGTTAGTAGAATTATGACGTCACAATTTCGGTAAAAGTATGTATATTGATCTATGTACATGTGGAGAATAACACATAGTTTTAATTTTAGTCGTTCTATTGCCCGGCCAGGTTCGGTCCAACTGTTCCAACTCGGTTAAGATCTGGCCTGGTCGGGTCCAATTTAGTCTCAGTGTGGAGTCTTTGCGACCCGTCGCGTGCAGCGCTACGTAAATATAGGACATGTTTTTATAAACCTAATAATAATTTTCCGTACGATGGTTTTACTATGTGTATTAAACAAAATTTAGTTTAATCTAATATTGATTTCTTTAAACGTGATTTTACATGGTCTTAACCACAAGTAGACAGTTTAGACGCAAGCCTAAACATCCGAGTCTGCTGATTCTAAGGAAAACAAGTTCACAGTCCCAGAGAAAAAAAAACTTCCATTGTACAAGTCCGCTGTTTTTAAAGAACACATTCTTAACACAAATCCACAGCCACACAGTTTATTCAAATATTTAGCAGTAGTTTGGTAAGTCGACAGTCTTGACTCAAATCCACCATTTTTACAGGCTTTTTAAAGGAATCACACAAGTTACCTGAAGGGGTCTGATATATGGAGATCGCTTGTTGTTCTGTCGATAGATATCAGGTGCTCTCCATGGCGTTAGGAGTTTGACCATATTTTGCTCAGATTCCGTCAAAACTATAGAAATTCGAATGCCTGAACTGTCTTCTTAAGATTTTTTTTTGCTATTTAGTGCTGTGCTTTTCTGTTATGTAATGGGTTCATGATGTGCTCAATTCGTTCAGGCTCCGGGGCCATAAAACTTAGCTACATGTAGCTCACTTTTGAGACCGAAATCTGAGACGGTCTCAGATTCCGGTCTCAGTCTCAACTTAGGTGTGCCATAAAAATTTCTCGTCCCAATCTCAATCTCCGATTTCTAGTTCGGTATCACTTTTGAACTCAGAAAGTTAGATCGCTGGAAAGGTGTCTAACTTTGTGAGATTGTCTAAATTCCAAAATGGCTTCCGCATTGGCCAGACTGAATCGGTCAAATTAACTGTTTTAACTTGTGTGCCACGCAAGGATTCACGTAGAAACGTATCGGTAACAAAGCAAGGCGAATTTTTATGATGTACGTCTAAATGTAAAAAATATAGGTCAATCACGGGCCTCTATAAAGGGGGTATATATCACCCTTACCACACAATATTTACGGCTTATTGATAGGAAATCGGATGTCTGTAGGTCAGTGATTGAATGAACAACTCGACTTCCGATCACTCCTCAGCTCGCGTCCGTTGGCTTGACAAAATACGTGAAATCTTCCTGGCCTATACGGTAGATCTATTATTTGTTGTTTTGCTTCGATAATATTATAAACTAGCCTATCATAACTTACTAAAATATATCATTGCAGCATTGTCGCCAATGTAAATCCCATAGTAAACATTGCAATCCATGTCATTCAATAGGACGTGACGTCATCTAGAGCAAGAAATGACGCATAAGCACCCCTCTTTCCTTATGATAGAGTGAGAGTAATATAATCTTTTTAAAAAATCACAAACAACAATTTATAAACACGCACAGGAACATGAAAAATTTAGTACCCGCGGTAGGCCTATAGTAACGTGAATCTGATCTCATGAATGTATATTGCGAGAGTTCAAAACTGAAAACGGACATTTTTTTTGTTTTTTGTTTCACAACTTTTATCTGAAAGGAATAAATACTTTTTTTTTTTTTTTTTTTTTTTTTTTTTATTATATTTTTTTTTTTTATTTTTTTTTTTTTTTACAAAATGTAATAAGATTATGTTTTTTTAGATAATTTATTGTGCTTATAGATGTATAGTGATATGCAATTTATGGATTCAGGTTTTTGGACACAGCTACTAGGGGAGCATAGATTCACAGGTGTTTTGCCCCCTCCCTTTCTGAAGATCATTAAAATATTATACCCTCACTGCTGGGATGAATAAGTGAGAACTGTTTACTGTTTGGAATTTTAGGGTATTTATTATTTAAGACATGCATTGATTACCTGAAGTATATAATCTGTTCGAATAGTTTTCATAAATACACTCTGTGCTTTTGTTTGATTGGGGGGGGGGGGGGGGGGCGGGGGGGGGGGGGGCTCACAGTCTTGTATTTATTTTATTGTTATCTATCTATTATATATATAATATATATATATATATATATATATTATTTTTTTGTTAGATGATTTAGTAAATATATTTAAATTATATTATTAATGTATCTACACGTTAGAATATTGTTCTTTTCATGAAGAAGGGGGGGGGCACTACTTAAAAACATGAATTATTTATCAATTTCCTGCGTCCCTGTCTTTTTCTTGTTACCAAACTGGCAGCCCTTGAATTTCCTTCTTTCCTTATCCAAGCGAGTTCAATGCGAGTGAATTTAAAACGAATAGGCCTTTTACATATAAGTAATTAGTATATCAATTCATGACAGAGTCAATCAAAAGTTACCTGGTTTTAATATTTCGTGATTCATGTCTTATTTGTTATGACTGTGGTGTTTTAAATATGTTTAAAAAGAAACAAAGAGACATACTACCGGCATACTACATGCACCTGTCGTTTTAGTGTCAATTTCAAGAAAAGAGTAATCGTGTATGAGGGTAACTTTAGCACATTATATTAGTAAAACGATGTTTTGAACGTCAACAACATGAAATAACGTAAACAATTGAAAGTTAGAAAAGAAAACAATTCAGCATATCTTGTTTTACTATATTTCTTTAATTTTCAAGCATTGCAATATGCGCAATAACTTAGTGGGCGTGGCATTACAAACTATTGTAAACATCGTATGCCATAATTCAACTCGTTCTTGCTCGGTTTCCATGGTTTTGATCTAAGTTTCTGTCTCAAGTTAGAAAATTCTCAATGAGCAAAAACTAGCTTTATGGCACACCAAAAGTGAGACGGTCTAAGTTGAGCGTAGAAAGTGAGATTTTTTTTTTAGATCTCAGAAGCGAGCTCGTCTAAGTTTTATGGCCCCGGAGCCAGTGTGTGATAGGTTCAATTCTTTCATTATGTGATGGGCTAAATTCTTTCAGTATATGATGGTCTCAATTCTTTCATTATATGTTGTGTTTCTCTCATTATGTGATGTGTTTCTTTCATTATGTGATGTGCTTTTACCATAATGTAATGCGCTTTTAACATTATATGACATGCTTTAACTGCTTTTATCAATATGTGATGTGCATTTGTTATTGTATGATGTGCTTTTGTCATTATGCTATGATTTGTCAATGCGTGATGTGTATTTATCATTATGTGGTGTGCAAACTTCGTTATGATAATGATTAACGTCACGTGATGCTATAACTGATCAGTTCAAGAATGGTGTACGGGATGTTAGAGGCAGCGTAGACTTGCGTGTAAATGAGAGAGACTAGAAACTTGTGATATCAACCTTTTATTTCTATTGAAACTATTTTGCGATTTCAACTTCCTCCCTGTGATGCTTAGAAGCTGGGGGTCTCAACATATACTTTTGGGTATAGACATTAGGGTTAGGTTTTCAAAATACTCCCGTTTGTGGCGACTCCTCCTCTGATGTAAAGTAACCCCAGTTGCAATAAACATGAACAAAACGCAATTAAATATGACCGACTAAGTGACTAATCCTGTTATTTATCTATTACTTGAACTATATTTTACCTGTTAAAAACAACACCTCCCAATTCTAACCTTACCCCCTTTTTGCATTAACTCTGTTAAACTGTACTTCACTAGTTTAATCGCTACACTTTTTCTAACTTCTCTCAGTTACACTACCTATCTTCTGCTCGGTTTACTTCCTTCTCTCTTAACAATTTACAAAAGTAAACATTTGGATAAAAAACAGAAACAGTAACTGTAAAAAATAATTGACATGTGAACTAAATATAATGACTATATTTCAACAAATGATAATTAGACCAGACATAGATATTTCCAAATTAAGTAACATTGTGATACATATTCACAACACCATTAATATAGTCAATATTTTTGAAAGTCATACCCATTTATTTATCTCAAAAAAGTGCATGACAAAACACAAGATTAAAATGTTTGGAACTTGTTAAAACAAATCTGGCGATAGTTGGACACAACTGTTTAAGAGTAGTGGGGCGCCAAAGGGCATGCCTCAAAATAAATCACATAAAATGAAAAAAAAAATAAAATTGAGACAAAGGACGCAAAGTCAAGCAAAATTAACAAAGTTCAAGTTCACCAAGGTTCAAAGTTCAAATAAATTTCAAAAGTGTAATACCTTGATCCTGGGATGTGCAGCAGTCAAGTATTTACCAATAAACCCTGATGGGACAGGTTTCAATCTTTTCATGTCTTTCGAGATAATCAAACATACACTGTACCCTAGTCTCTGATCACCAGTGCTCCTCATCTACGCCGTGTTAGTTGAATGCTCATTGGGTATACCACAGCCGCTTCGGCTTACTTTTCTTCAGAATAAATTAGGAAAAGAAAAACAGAAACCATATCCAATGGGTGGGTAGGGTGGATTATTTATTTGAAAGGCGCACTAAAGATAACACAATTGATATTGATTTAGCCAACCTTGCTTTTCCCTGACAGGAAGTGAAAGGATAAATGGTGCTACGCTCTTACTTATATACCCCCAGAGGGTAGTCACTCTATACAGATAATCAAGTTTGTAGCGAAAGGGGGAATAACCGGTAGTACTTTCGTGGGCACAATCGTCCAATACATAGAAGAATTGGATGTAAATAATATGTCTAAAAATTGTATGACAAAACACAAAATTAATTTTTTTGGAACTTGTTTAATTAAATCTGGCGATAATTGGGCACTGTTGTGCTGTTTAAAGGACAATGAGCCACCATACATGACAAAGGGCATGCCCCAAAGAAAATCACATCAAATTCAAAACATATTCAAGATTCAAACAATTCAAGTTGACAAAGTACGCACAATCAAGCAAATTTCAATTAAGATTCAAAGTTCACATACAGTTTCAGGATATATCCTCCTCAGGAACTGATCAATGTTGGTGTCGTCAGGGGTCTGCTGTCCAGGGATCATGTTTTGGCCCAACTCTCTATTTTCTGTATACTGTTTGCTGAGTACATAGATAATGACTTGTTTATCTTTATCTCTGTATGTTTCAAAATAGTGCATTAATACTCCTTGAGGTTCAGCAGGTCGTATTTAAGCCAATGACCCCTAAGGGTCAGGGTCAATCTTACATTGTTTTCAAATAACACAGCATTCACACTGGTCTCTGGATCTACAGTTCCACTTATTTACGCCACAAGTTCCATAGCTCAAAAGCGATGATGATGTTGTAGAGGTTGGAAACCCTGCTACCGTATGGGTGGGGGTATAAGCGGGCTGAATACACAGTTTTGCCCGAGACTAAGCTTGCTAAGCTGGATAGCAAACTTGGTCTTTTGTTAACATTAACAGAGTATCAGGCCACCCCTTCCCCTGAATTGTGTGTAGAGATAAGGAATTCGCAAACTTTGATAGTTGTACGCCATCATCGTGGAAAAATATTGGGTCAAGCTTTATATCTGGATGTCGTATAACAGTTCCCCCATACCGCAAGGCCAGGTTAGATGTACAAGATTTCAGTCGCTTAATTACGTAGGGCTTTCATAGCGAGGGAATTATAAGAGTACCGCCATTTCATACATGAGAAAATACAAGACCAAATCACCTATGAATGCGGGAAGCTGGTTCGTAAAAATTTAAAAAAGTTTATTGATAACTTACCTTGGGTTTTGGATTGGGATATGTCCCAAATCATTCCCCGCACAGTGTAGCATTCTGTGTCTGACACACCATTGCAAGATTCCGAAGCTTTCGCTCTGTTTGTCACAGTTTCAGACCGCTGTAACCCTGTTACCATATTGAAATATCTATCCTTGCTAAGTTAAGATGACCCCTCCCAGGCCCCACAAATGCTTCTTCAAGTTGAGCATACTTGAGAATTGAGGATCTCACCAACCACAATGTCTGGGTTTCTACAATAGATAAAACGAAGCTATTGGATCAATTTTTATTTTTACTTGGATACGCGAATATAGGACTTATAATATGAGGTTTTCCATCTTCTACATTTTTAAATTTTCTCTGAAGAGAAACCTTTGATATTGCCAATTCGGTGCTAGCTCTATTTCCTTTATAGGGCAATTGCTTTTGAGAGCGCTGCTGTAAACTGGTATCTAGTGAGTAGGAATGTATTAAAATGGCAGAATTACGGCGCTACAACCCGAGGGAGAACGCTGAAACATTTCTCAACAAGCTTGAAAGGACATACAGCACCCTCCAATTTTTCTATTTGCAACATAGTACCTTTTCTGCTCGATCAGTATTCGATTGCTGAATATTGATAAGTAACAATTGTTTTACAGAGTCTAGAGCAAGATGTTTCCTCTTAAATCAGGAATTTTACTGTGAAGTCAACTCGCCAACTCGAAATAAGCCATGGAATGCTAGTGAAAATGCTGAAGCAATCATAACTGATTCATCAGTGCATGTACTATGCAAAGTCGAAATTATTTTTTCAGTATGGTTTTTTTTTGTTGGTTATTGGCAACCTTCTATCAGATTTTTAATTTAAGCATTCCATACCCTACATTAGCTTTAAAAATAAATTCCGAAGTTCTGTAGTATATCCCTTGTAGTTTTCAACGATTGACTGATTGATTATTTATTGTTTTACGTCCACACGAGAGAATATCTCACTGATATGGAAACTTAACCATTGCCGGTGAAAAATAGTGCAGACAAAAACTTGCCGTGTCCTCTTACCTTACATATAGGTATATACATGTACATGATGTCCTATCAATTAACAATCATAATTT
>CAJDSM010051631.1:1386-11474 GCA_903981925.1 Ostrea lurida | reverse complement strand
AAATTTTGGATGGGGCGAGCCGGGATAGAATCTACAAATTATACTTGATGTTGGCCTAAGTTATATGATTTGACATTTTCAAAGAATATATTGCTGCATGCATGGTGATGCTCAGTTTGCCACATAGTCAAAATTGCATCGCTTCACAATAATATATTGCAATATATGACATGCCCATCATGTTGCTTTATCAAATAATATCAAACCTGATCGATCTGTCAGTAGCTTCAAAGATATGTCATTATATACATAGCCTTCTATCTTCCTTTTTACAGTCTATACTAGCTCTACCACTAGCAGACTCTTCGTCCAGTTTGTTTGTACTGAACAGAACCTTGAGTAACTTTATCCATGACTAGACGACCACTGCCAGTAGTGAGACCTGGTGCCTTGAGTTATACATATCACTTTAGTCCCAAGTTTGATCATAATCTACAGCTCTTACACTCATATTACAAAGAAGTGTGAAAAGATCGGCACTATCTACTGGTCTGTTTAATTATCATGTGATAAATCACTACTGCAGTACGATATTAAATACAGCCAGTAGAAAACTCCCTGCATTTAAGTGAGTACTGAGAAGGATTGTCAAAGTTTAAATTCCATCCTCAAGTCCACCACGATAATATATGTATATGATTAGTATGCCACAAGAGTAATGTTAAAACAAATACATCAGTTCATCACTACAAGGCGTTATGTAAATCAGTCCATAAGATTCGAGTTTTCCAACTACAGGTGAAATTTAATGTACGCGTACCTCCAATCCGAAAACATTCAAATATTTATCCTTGAAATACTAATCCCTACTCATCAGCATTATAGTCTACACTATCACTATAATTATGTAAGCATTCAACAACTTATAATTGGTTAACACTAGCATAAACAAACAGATTTGTTTGCTGCATTAAATAAACACACAAACAGATATGAGATATAACAGTGAATGACATTTTGGCTACAATAAGTATACAAATATTTATCTGTAAAATTTCTATTTCTAAACATACCTATGACAGCAATTGATGGGCAGTTTTTAAGTTGTTTATAAAATAATACACCCCCCCTAATAACATACAGTATTATTGCATATAGTTGGTCTGAATTTCTGATGTCAGTACATATCAAATGTACTTACTATAATAACATGTAATCATATGCATTTGATACGAGGCCGGCTATTCATGGATAAAAATTATAATTATATAACCAAATCATGAAAGCATTCCCACTAAATAAGCATACTTTGACACTGTGAAAGTAACATAAGGATGCTACACAAATAATGGGCCAGCTACTATGACCTATGTTTATCTACAACAAAAAGTAAAAGTAGTCCAAACAAACCACATAAGATTTTAAAGAACCATCCTTTATTATTCTCTTAGTCTTACATGCTTGTTTGACTACTGATTAAATTGCCCGATATTGTTTCAGCTCTTTGAATGTATACTGTTTTAGGAGAATGCAAATAAACCAATCTTGTAAGCATGAGCTATGTCATTCTGGTGAAGTAGCTTGACACAAAAACACCTATAGTAGATAGTCCGCTATCATATGCATCATAACTTATGAGGGTTAATCAAAATGATAAATTTAGACTAAACTTGCAGTCATTGCCCACTACCGCAATAATTAGACTTGGCTTGGAATGTTTCTTAGCAACACTTCAAGCGGTGTGCTTAAATTTGATGACATTTTTGAAGAATCAAGTACAATCCTTCTTAACCATCGGAGTAAACTACATTGGTACAAGCCTTATGATCCAAGTAGCTACATGATTGCCTACATGTGATATTCTTTTGTACAAGTCATCAAAATCCCCCAATGTTAGAAGGAGTTGCGAAGACAAAAGTGAAGGACAGACGCGAGACAGTGAGTATAGCATATAATACACCGCTTTATGCGGCGTAAATACCAGCCTAATAATGGGTATAAATTCAGTCAGACAATTTCAATGTATGCCAGGTTGTTTTTGATTTGAAATGCTGACTTAAACGAGACTGTTGATACGCCCTGTAACGATAACTTACTTGTCAAGTAGCCCGCTCGATTTAGAGAAAGAATCGACACACGAAAAATGTCCCAAATGATTGAATCAGTTGAAGACAAATAACACCATATGCAGGTGATAATTAATGGAATAGCTACAATAGTTGATGATGTGTAAAGGGAACCATCACATTATTTAGTTTGCCATTAAAATTTATTTTCTGACATATAAAATAATATACATCTTAAGAAAAGCCGGATAACAATAAAGAGAAACTATAAATCACATTTTCAAGAAGTAAGCAATCTATAACAATGGTAGCTTTCGAAATACCGGTATTCCGATATGAGTCGTTCAAATATGTTCACAAACTTTTCTAATACCGTTATATCTCAATACTTTTGCTCAAGCCGTATACTCATTACTTCTCGGAATCTTTACCATATTCTTAACTCAAAATAGCTGTTTCATAGGGCTAAGCATTCCCTGTATTGGTTCAAACACTAAATATAGTTTTCTACTTCTTCAACAGGCAGGACGGAGTTAAGCAGAAAAGTCATTATGTGTCAACTAATCATTGTTAATTTCCAGATATTCTGCATGGAAATCCTATGCTTAAAATCAAATGAAATAAGACAAATAGTTGTTATTCATCTGAAAATATGCATAATATCGCAAACATTTAAAATTATCGCAATATAATCCATACAAAATGTTCACCGTATGCACCCTAATCAATGGGTCATTTCTTTGTATGTATTCTCTATTGCGTACAATCTGAGTCATGACGTGATGCTGTGCATGCCTGCACTCAGTATAATTTTACTTACAGATTAACATATTTTATACATGATCATACTAGATGCACTAATATATAAATTTACATGCGTGTCTTTATAGTAATAAGCATGATCCTGAAAGAATTAGCAGCATCAATTACACAATACCATCATTAGGCTTGCAGTGATCATAGTACATAAAAATAACGGCCTGATTAGATGCTCCAAATTAAAAGAATATTCAGATAGTCTATTCAAAAAAGAATTCTAATACAATATACTTACTCTTCATACACCTCAAATTACAGTAATTGAATTTTAACTAAAAAAATCACCATACTAGGACAATTGCTTGAATATCATGTTGACATATATTATATATATATATATTAATATATAAATATAATAATATTATATATAATATATATATATATATAATTATATATATAATTAATATATTATAATAGATAGAAGAAGATAATTATATATAGAATGCAATTACTCGGATACTTACGTGAGTACTCAGCTTTACTACGATCTAAAAAACAACAAACAAAGAGGGGTCTGAACCAGTTAGAATTTTCAAATCATCAGTCACACATACATGCGTCTCAGAACATGAAAAGTAATTACTGAAAGCTACTTAGCCACATTCACAATCATAATACAATATCGTCTAATCATGTTATATAGTTTACGTATAACCTATTTTATATACGCCATCCTATTATCATTCCACTTTCAATGTGTAATTTTATAGTTGTACGTAGTATTTTGCTGACGACGCCGAGGACCACAATGAACAACTAATCGGATGGCGTTGAAATTGTTCATAAATCAAAGAAAATGTTCTGTAATGAAAAATCTCGGTTGAAATAATTACACGGTGTTTAGCTGATCACAAGAACAGGTCTGGGTATTGGGCTACAGAAAATAGTACCCAATATATAATAGCGAAGGTATAAAGGCTTCATCTATTATTTTCATCTTATTTCATTCTTCGTGAATAACACGGGGCACTTTTCTTTCTGAAGAAATTCTTGTAGTGCCCGAGTATTGTTTTTCATAATATAAGCTTCAAATTACATTATACCGAGGGGCTACACAATAGATCCATAATTAGCCTAGTCCACTGATCATTGACTTCTTCCAATGTTCATTTCATTATACCATGTATTAACTAACTATGACAGTCTATTTCTGATTTTGTCATAAACTATCCCAGGAATTTTGTTTACGATCTGTCTTCGTTTTGGAAATTAATGGTAATTCATGACTAACTATTGGCTTTAAAAGATGTGTTGTTCGTCCTTGCAGGATGATAATTCAAATTCATATAATGTATATTCACCGGTTTTCCATCATAATCTGAAGTCTGCCATATAGTGGATTTCAAGAGATATGAAGTTCAATTTCATAATCATATAATGTATTTCACGGTTTTCCATCATATATCTTTTAAGTTTGGCCATACAGTGAAGTTGCACAGCATTTTTACTGACCAACATCCAAACTCAAATGATATTTACATGAACGATACAGACTTTAAATCTACCTATTTACCACAAACAGCAGCACAATGTAACATTTATTTAGCTATTAACGAGTACTCGAGATGAAATTTTATCAGTGATCGGTGCAGCCGAGCGATAGTCAACAGTACTCGTACATCCCTAATTTATATAATATATTTAAACCGACAGTAGTATTGAAAAGCATGTTTCCTGATGTATAACAAGCCACAGACTTGACGTTTAAAATACACAAATCAGGAGGGGGGGGGATATTTGCAATATATGACATGCCATCATGTTGCTTTTATCAAATAATATCAAACCTCGATCGATCTGGCTCAGTAGCTTCACAAGATATGTCATTATTATACATGAGCCATTCTATCTTACCTTTTTACAGTCTATACTAGCTCTACCACTAGCAGACTCTTCGTCCAGTTGTTTGTACTGAACCGAACCTTGAGTAACTTTATCCATGACTAGACNAGTCTATACTAGCTCTACCACTAGCAGACTCCTCGTCCAGTTGTTTGTACTGAACAGAACCTTGAGTAACTTTATCCATGACTAAAGATGACCACTGTCCAGTAGTGATGAGCCTGGTGCCTTGATGTTATACTATCACTTTAGTCCCAAGTTTGATCATAATCTACAGCTCTTACATCATATTACAAATGAAGTGTTGAAAAGATCAGCGGCACTATCTACTGGATGTTTAATTATCATGTGATAAAATCTACTGCAGTACGAGTATTAAAGTACAGCCAGTAAAAACTCCCTGCCATAAGTGAGACTGACGAACGGATTGGTCAAAGTTTAAATTCCATCCTCAAGTCCACCACCGATATAAGTACTAGTGATTATGTACTGATGCCACAGAGTAAATGTTAAAACAAATAAACATCCAGTTCATCACTACAAGGCCGTTATTGTAAATCAGTCCATAATGATGTCGAGTTTCCAACATACAGGGAAATTTAATGTACGTGTACATACCAATCAGAACCATTCAAATATTTCTACCTTGAAAATACATAATACCTACATCATCAGCATTATAGTCTACACTATATCATAATTATGTAAAGCATTCAACAACTTAGTATTGACTCAATCACTGGCAATACACAAACAAGATTTGTTTGCTTGCTTACTTAATAAACACACAAACTAGATAATGAGATATACATGTGAATGACCTATTTTGGCTAAATAAGTATACATATATATTATCTGTAAATTTCTAATTTCTAAACATACACTATACAGCAATTGATTTGGGACAGTTTTTTAAAGTTGTTTATAAAATATACACACACACACACCCAATAACATACAGTATTAATATATTGCATAAGTTGGTCTGAATTTTTGATAGTCAGATACCGGTACATATCAAATTTACTTACTATAATAACATGAATCATATGCATTTGATTACGAGGCCCTATTCATTGAGATAAAAATTATAATGATTATAACCACAATCATGAAATCATCCCACTAAATAGCATATTGACACTGGTGAAAGGTAACATAAGGATGCTGACACAAATATGGGCCAGTACTATGACACTATTTTATCTACAAACAAAAAGTAAAGTAGTCCAAACAAACCACATTGATGTTTAAAGAACATCTTATTATTCTCTTAGTCTTCATGCTTGTTTGACTACTTGATTAAATTGCCCGATATTTGTTCAGCTTCATTGATATGTATTACTGTGTTAGGAGAATGCAGAATAAGACCAATCTTGTCAACATATTTGTCTTTTATGAGCTATGTCAATTCTGGTGAAGTAAGACTTGAACAAAAACACCTTATAGATAGATCAGTCCGCTTATCATATGCATCAATAACTTAATTGAGGGTTAATCAAAATGATAAAATTTAGACCTAAACTTGCAATTGTCATTTGCCCTCTACCGCAATAATTTAGACTTGGTTGGAATGTTTTCTTAGCAAACGTCACTTCAACGTGTGTGTTAAATTTGATGACATCTTTCTGAAGAACAAGTTACGAATCCTTTCTTAACCATCGGAGTAACTACAATTGTAGCAAGCCTTAGTGATCCAAGTAGCTAGGTATTATATGCTATACCACTGTCTCCGTCTGTCCTTCACTTTGTTCGCAACTTCCTTTCTAACCATTGGGGATTTTGATGAACTTGTACAAGAATTTCACATGCTTAGGCATATCAGTTAGCTACTTGGATCATTAAGGCTTGTACCATTGTAGTTACTCCGATGGTTAAGAAGGATTCGTAACTTGATTCTTCAGAAAGAGTCATCAATTTAAGCACACCGCTTGAAGTGTTTGCTAAAGAAAATTCCAACAAGTCTAATTATTGGCGGTAGAGGGCAATGACATGCAAGTTTAGGTCTAAATTATATCATTTTGATTAACCCTCTAAGTTATTGATGCATATGATAGCGACTGATCTATCTATAAGGTGTCTTTTTGTGTCAAGCTCTTCACCAGAATTGGACATAGCTCATGCTTGACAAGATTGGCTTATTCTGCATTCTCCTAACAACAGTATAATTAATAGAGCTGAACAAATATCGGGCAATCTTAATCATAGTAGTCAAACAAGCATGAATGACTAAGAGATTAATAAAGGATGGGTTCTTTAAAATCTTAATGTGTTTGTTTGGACTACTTTTACTTTTGTTTGTAGATAAACATAGTGTCATAGTACTGGCCTCATTATTGTGTAGCATCCTTATGTTACTTTCACCACGTGTCAAGTATGCTATGTTGTGGGGATGTTTCTGATTTGGTTATAATCATTGTAATATTTTATCTCAATGAATAAGCCGGCTCGTATCAAATGCATATATTCATGTTATTATAGAGTAACATTTGATATGTATCTGACATCAGAAATTCAGACAACTATTATGCAATAAATAACTTGGTATGTTATTAGGGGGGGTGTATATTTTTATAAACAACTTATAAAAACTGTCCCAATCAATTGCTGTATGGTATGTTTAGAAATTAGAATTTACAGATATATATTTGTATATCTTTATTGTAGCCAAATGGTATTCACATGTATATCTCATTAATCTGTTTTGTGTGTTTATTTAATGCAAGCAAACAAATCTTGTTTGTTTATGCTAGTGTTAAGCCAATTATAAGTTGTTGAATGCTTTACATAATTATGTATAGTGTAGACTAATAATGCTGTGAGTAGGTATTATGTATTTCAAAGGTATAATATTTGAATGTTTTCGGATTTGGAGTACGCGTACATTAAATTTCCCTGTAGTTGGAAATCGACATCATTATGGATGATGTTACAATAACGGCCTTGTAGTGATGAACTGGATTGATTTGTTTTAACATTACTCTTGTGGCTCATAATCTATATTATTTATCGGTGGATGGACTTGAGGGATGGAATTTAAACTTTGACAATCCTTCTCATCTCATTAATGAGGGAGTTTTTACTGGCTGTATTTAATATCGTACTGCAGTAGTGTTTATCACATGATAATTAAACAGCCAGTAGATAGTGCCCCGATCTTTTCACACTTCGATTTGTAATATATGTAGAGCTGTAGATTAGATCCAAACTTGGGACTAAAGTGATATGTATAACTAAGGCACAGGCATCCATCACTACTGGACAGTGGTCGTCTAGTCATAGATAAAGTTCATCAAGGTTCGGTTCAGTAAAACAAACTGACGAAGAGTCTGCTAGTGGTAAGCTAGTATAGACTGTAAAAAGGAATAGAATGGCTCATGTATATATAATGACATAATCTGTTGAAGCTACTGAGCATAGATCGATCAGTTGATATTATTTGATAAAAGCAACAGATGGCATTCATATTGCAAATATTATATTGTGAAGCGATGCAATTTGCTATGTGGCAACTGGAGCATCACCCATGCATGCAGCAATATATTTTTGAAATGTCAATCATTATGACTAGCCAACATCAGTAAATTTGTAGATTCTCATCCGGCTCGCCCCATCCCAAAATTTTTTTATTTCATTTTTTTTGTTCAAATTTCCAGAAATTTCATGTCCTGACTCCAATACAAAATGATAAAGGCTATTGTAATTTTAAATGTGTTCATTTATTCAATATAAATTCTTAATGAATGTATAATTGTATGTTTGATGTGTATTACGCATATCTAGTTTTACTGCATGAATTATTCAAATTTTAAAAGATCCTAGAAAAATAAAATCTACCCTATCTCCCCAATTTTTGTTGCTGGTGAAATGAGAAGCTACAATATTAACTTGATGTGCCCTTATAAACTACAGATTAATGTGTTTGATTAAATTAGGATATTACTATACATATTAATTTCATGTTAGTTCATATTCATTGATCAGATAATTATTGAAGAAACTTGATGCATTCCTATATATGTATGCTTTGGACATCGACTACAAGTTTTTTTTGGGGGGTGGGTAGCGGGAGATTTTAAAATCCAACCATTATTATGAAACTGGTTGTTTGTATTTGATGGATGTAATAGCAATGGGTGTTCATTGTTCAAGGCAAACAGGTTAGAGGACATGTAATACATGTACGCGCATACTCATGTATAGCGCTCTAAATAGGAAACCATGAAAATGTGAATGTATTCTTAATTTTCTATAACATATAAGGTATACCAGTTATACAATGTTGACGTTTTTCTCACTGTTAACTGGAAAGAGCCGAGACAGAAATAGATTTACAGACGAACTGTACTATAATAACTTTGGCTGTCTTTTTATTTTAGGAGTGGAAGAAACGAGGGATGTTGAGAAGTTTGTGTATGTCGTTGCCGGTGATCGAGATCTATTTTCCTGACCCATCGCTACAGTGTAATGCACAGTGGGTTGTAATAACCGTACTACTATGCTGTTTAGTACGCCAGTCTCATACTCATTCGGATCATTATTACTGGTGGTACACATCCTATCCGGATCATTATCGTATGGCTGAGTACCCCAGTCCTTATCCGGATCATTATTGCTACTCGATGGTGAGCTCCTCATCCGGATCATATGTCTGATGAAGTACTTCCAGTCTTATCCTTATCCGGATAGTATTAGTGGGTGATAACACCATCTCATCCGAGTCATTATGCTATGGTGAGTACAGGCCTCATCTGGATCATTATGTACTGGTGAGTACTCCAATCCTTATTCCCGATCATTATTATGGTGAAATACCGTCCTTCATCGGATATGTGTACTGGTGAGCTCTCCAGTCCTTATCCTTATGCCGAGATCCATTATAGGTAGTACTCCAGTCCTATGTTATTCCGGTTATTAGTTAGTTGGTGAATACACGTCTCCCGGATCATTATTACTGGGATTCTCCAGTCCCATCCGGATATTATGTACGATAGCATCCGTCCTCATCCAGATATTACTAGGTGGTATCCAGTCCCAATCCTTATCCGGATATTATGTACGGGTGAGTACTCCATCTCCTATCCGGATCATATATACTGGTGAATAATCCATCCTCATCTGGATTATTGTTATGGGGAGGTATCACTTTATCTGGATCATATGTACTGTGAGTAACCCAGTCTCATCCTATCTGGAATCATTATGTACTGGTGAGTACCCATCCTTAATCTGTCATTATGTACTGGTAGTTCTCCAGTTCCTTCATCTTGATCAGTATGTACTGGTGAGTACCCCAGTCCTCATCCTTATCTGGTCATAATGTCTGGTGAGTACCCCAGTCCTCATCCTTATCCGGATCATAATGTATTGGTGGTCTCTCAGTCCTTATCTGGATCGTAATGTCGCGTGATGTACCAGTCC
>CAJDSM010051629.1:2160-20047 GCA_903981925.1 Ostrea lurida | reverse complement strand
ATGATGGAAGCTCTCACTTCTTTTCAATATCCATTTTTAAGCCACCGGTGATCGAAGATCGGGGGCATATTGTTTTTGTCCTGTCTGTCCTTCAGTCTGAAACTTTAAACCTGTGGTTTATAACTTTTTAAAGATCCCTCCCCTGTCAATGGCCCTGAGCGCCGAGCATAGGCTTAAATTTTGCAGCCCATTCACCGGCAATGGTGACGTCTCCATATGAGTGAAATATTCTCAAGTGGACGTAAAACAATAAATAATCAATCAATCAATCCTTTTATACAAATATGTGAAGTAACATGTGTTAAACGTAATCACAATCAAAAAAACACATACAAAATCGAGTGTTGGGCAACACGGACCTCCGACAAGCGAAGGTAGGATCGGTGTCCGCCCAGGAGTTCCGAAGGTTCACGAGTCCGAAAGCCCACGAGTCAGAAGGTTCACGAGTCCGAAAGCCCACGAGTCCGAAGTTCACGTGTCCGAAATTTGATTAAACAGGCTAAATGGTCAATAAATTACACAACATATGCACTTCAAACTATGAAATATGATTTTTTCTGGCCATAAACTATAATTTAGTGGAGAAAGAAAATGTTCCAGCCATAATATATAATATAATAAACTGTCATAATTTTACACAGCGCTTATACAATGCCCTTTTATGAAATTGAAGGCTTCATACGCCGGGGGGTTTCTTCCTATATCTTGTATATACAGACGTGCCGCTGGTATGGGTCGCTTTTTTGACAAGTCAAATATATCAATGGCGGTGCCATTTTCATCAATATGTTATATCAATGGGTAGAGATTTAATATGTCATTACTCAATGGAATGGTGAATTTAATTCGCTGGAATTCATCCTCCAATAAAATTTGTAAACATGAAATTTATGACATTTTCTCCGAAATATATAACTGCACCGGGTATATAGTACAATATGCACTTACTTGCATGGGCGGCCACCTATACATGACAGTATGAAATATATGATTGGGTCAGAATTTTCAGCGAAAAATATATATGAATGGTATGGTTTCAGAAATATTAAATATATTATGGGGGGTGGTTTGAAAACTCCAGCGGGACGTCTGTACCCAAAAGTATAGGTTGAGACCCCCCCGGGCCTTCATATAAATTTTTGCTAATCACCGACCTTTACAACAATGACTTTGGATCTAGATACGTAGTATATTATTTTTCCTGTTACAATTTGCGTTTATCGACCCAGTTTCGGAGCTGGTGACCTTCGACTACCTTCCTGGACTCGTGGGCCTTCGGACTGGTTGAACTCTTCGACTGGATGCTCGACTCGTGACCGTGACGTAGGATCAGGTGCCATGTTACAAAAATGTTTGATTTCTTGACCTTGATTTTGACCCTAATTTTTAAAAAACTTTTAAACATTGGCCATAACTTTTGAATGGTAAGGGATAGACCTTTCATATTCACATGCATAATCCCTTACGACAAAACCCTTTCCACTGATATGTGGAATACGGGGGCATTCGTGTTTCACAAACACATTTTGTTATTTGTTCAGGAATGGTGAAAGGTTGTTTTGTTAGCTAATAAGAAATTCTATAATGCAACTTCTCTGTGATTTGATGTTTGTGATATGGATATCAGTTAAAACATGCTAAATGACGCAGACAAATGACCTGACCCTGAAGGACAAATTTAGAGGTCTCTAATTTTTGATATGGATTGGTAATCGAAAGAATTAATTTTATAGACAACCTCTAAGGCAAACGTTTTGGCAGAAAAACACAACTGAACCGCTTGGGCATAAAGACAAGAATACCTGTCCCCACAAAGATTTTTCCTCCTAATAATCATGTGACCAGACTAAAGTCACCAATGGATTTACAATTTCAAAATGGTTATAGTTGTATTCAATGCTTTTATTTGTTTAGTTTTTCGGGCAAGGACAGTAACAATATTTGAGTTTACTATATAACTTTTTTGTTACACGAAACCATATTTTTTCTTCAAAAAAATGGAAATGCTTAAACAGAGATTGATTGATTATTTATTGTTTTACGTCCCACTCGAGATTTATTTCACTCATATGAGACGTCACCAATACCGGTGAAGGGCTGCAAAATTTAGGCCTATGCTCGACACTCAGGCCTTTGAGCAGGGAGGGATCTTATCGCGCACACTGCTTGACAGGGGCCTCGGTTTTTCCGCGTCTCATCTCCGAATGACCGCCCCATTAAGTCGCCTCTTACGACACACAAGGGGATGTTGAGACCTATTCTAACACCGGATCCCCACGGTCATTAAACAGAGAATATTCAGTGATCTGACTGCGTTTCTCACAGGCGGAAAAGAGAGGGGTTGAGTGAAACGAATTAAAAAAAGATTGCTATATATACTGCCGTGTCAAGTGTTTCATTTGATGTTTTCTTTGTTATTCTATCGGACTTGGTTTTCTCCATTACTCTGCAAATAATGGATGATAATATAACAACTGGACAATCCTGTATTGCATATTCTTAAATAAACGTAAGAATTGGTTGTTTGAAGACGAATTGCTCTCAGCAATAAAATGATAGAGGTGCTGTTTTACCTCGTTTTATTATTCACGATTCTGTCTGCATCAACATCAATGAACTGAATCAGATGTTGTACGTAGTCTTATTATGCAACATGTACTTCCGTTTGGAGTAAAATGATTGAAGTGATGTTTTACCCAGCCTTATATGCATTTTAAGTACTCAGCAGAAACACAAAGCAAAACTAATCCACCATATGACTTGTAATATCTGAATTATGAAAACGCGAGTTATTTTTTGACATCAATGAAAACGTAAACATTAAGAACATCGACATATCTTATGTACTTCTACAAAGAACACAGAATTTTAGATTTGGACAAACACGAACCCCTAGAAATAGGGATCATGTGCCTAAGAATATACTCCCCTTTGATCGATTAACACACGTTGTGAGAGATAAGTAATCCGTAGTCAAAATCTATGTACATTGTATAAACAAACGGTCCAGCAATTGTTACGAAGTATATCGGAGGGGCTTTTAGCCCAATGAAAATTAAAGAAATCAAAATTATTACAATAATAAATTTGCTATAACATTCCTATACATGTAATGGCCTTGTTTTTTATTCTCTGCTGACTTGTAAAAATTGTATGAAAAGAAGATAACGGGTAAAGCATTACTCGACACTATTCCGATACAGGAAGTAATGTTATATTAAACACATAAGTTTGTTTCTTGTACATTGCTGCATGTTGAATGGTTTTATCCGGTAGGTTTTCGTATATTTGATATACCTGTTAACTCATCAAGGGGTGAATTATATGCTCTGACATTTTTTGTTATTATAAAAGCTTGATATACAACGATATGTTGAAAAGTGTTGCAGTGCTAAAAATCGGCGATATAATTTATATTCAATTATTAGTCCCTACCGGTTTGTAACCGGAGGGGACTATAGCTTTCTTGTTTGCTGTCTGTCTTCTGTTCTGTCTGTCTGTCCCATTCCATTCCCGTTGGTTTTCCAGACTTTTTTCTTTATGCTTGTCGAGGGAATCATTTTGAAACTTTGCAGGTAGTTTCAAGAGTGGTCAAACTACATATCAAGTTCGAATTTCATAACGTTTGGTGGGCAGGTGTGAAAGAAATAAATTTTTTATATTCTCTACATTTCATTCTGTCCCGTGGTTTTCCAGACTTTTTTAGTCCCCTACCGACTTGGGTTGCAGTCCGTCCGTCCGTCGTCCGGTAAATCAGTTTTTCCGCACTTTTTTTTTCTCACTGCTTGCAGATATTCATTTGATAGTTTTTGGTACATTGCTTTGCATTACCAAGTAGTGATCAAGGTTCGAGTTTTGGTTTTGATGGACCCATAATTCTCACTGGAGTTATGGCCCCTGGACTTAGAAAAATTTCATAAATTATTCAGTTTTCCGCCTTGCAGATATTCATTTGAGTATTTTGGTATACATTGCTTTGCCATACCAAGTTTACACGATCACAGTTCAGTTAGGGTTTTCGATCGATTGCATTCTGTTTCAAGCTGATCCTTCGATCCCTTGTTCCTCATCCTGGCTTTACCGATGAAATATGATCGATATAGCTACTATAAATGATTAGATATTGTTGCAGTCCATAATTTTTTGCATCGGTAGGGACTATGTATTGCATGCCAATACTCTAGAATGTTTGTTTTCTTTATGCTTGTGAGGAATCATTTGAAACTTGCAGGGTAGTTTCAGAGTGTTCGAATTTTCAACTAAACGTTTTGGTAACGCAGTGTGAAAGAATAAATTTTTATATTCTCACATTTCAATATTCTCGGGATGGGATCATGCTTCTGAACTGGAAGGCTGTAAAATTTAAGGACATCTAAATTCGAATGCAATTCACAAATTCACCCGCTGTTAGTTGTAATGTATGTACTTCATTTGTGGTAACATTTTTAAAACTCTTCATCGTAAACGGAAACACATGCATTTAATATATGAATTACAACGCAAGTATTTTTTTGTTGTCGCGAGATGAATCTGATCGGAACGTGGGCGGTTACCGATTTACTCCGCCTTCCTACAATGTGTAGAGTCCCGTCAGTCCCCCTGTTACAACTAAAAGTAAATAAATAAAATGCAGATATGAAATGTCCTTTTGGTGTTTTGTTTTTGTGTTGCATATGCACATTATATTCCCTTCTCGTATGTTTGGCTTAAACAGATCTAGGCAAGTGTCCAACGTTCCTAGTTACAGTTTAGAATTTGTTTTCTGTTTTCTTCCACGATTAAGTGCACTACGATTCCGATACGAAATTTAGTGGGTGGCCTTTCTGAAATCTGAGTTTTTGTGCGTGAAACATTTCTAGGATATATATATTTAAAAAAAGTTTCATGTTTATGAATTGAAAGTCGCACAGGATAAAATCTTCATGCTTATGAAAATGCAAAGTTAATATCAAATTCTCCCATAACACGTTCTTTTACAATCCAAATTGATTCAACTGTATCGAACATCGAAACATCAAACTAATATGATATTGACATGTGATATTCCGATGTTTTAATTCAAGGCAGATCACACAGCATTTTATAACATCAGATCAATAATGGTGGTGCCGGTAGGGGACAATGTATTGCTTATGCAATACTTCTAGAATGCTTGTTTCGATTTGAATCATCATTTTTTTTAAATTTTTTTTTACATAATCGTTTGAACAGTATACAACAAATCCTCCGACTGAGAATCCTTATTTTTTTCACACACAGTAGGTATCTAGCCGCCGGCATCATCATTGTTTATTAATCAGCGTAAACTATGGCGGTCAATGAGAAAGGTAGTTATTCCCTTTCTAATGCAATTTTGTTTGATGTTTAGCTTGATGTTATGTTATTTGCCGTCACCAGTATTGTGACGTCACAATAAAGAAGCTTCCCGTCACGTTTAACCGCTCATTATAACCGTCCTCAAATCTCAGTGCATTAGCCCAATCAAAATACAATTTAAAAACAATTGCTAATTAGATTCGAGTATTCGCTAGTATTTTCTTAAACGTCACAATATATCCCATAACGAACGACGACCATTGCAATGGTCACCTGAGTTTACTCTAACTTTATAATTTTTCAGGAAAAAGAATATAAATCATATACGGTAATCAATTTTATGCAACCAGTATGCGCATTTTCGACAATTTATGTTCCTCTTCAAGTGATGCTCAAACCGAAATGTTGGATCCCGAAACATAAAAGTAAAACAATATAAAAGTGATCAATGTAGTGCCAAAAGATTGGGGCCAAAACTTCGAGAGGATCAGAGCTATGCCTGAGGGAGATAATCCTTAATTTTGATATGAAATTTCTAAAATTTTACCATTTATTCCGTATTCAAGCTAGTACACATAGTACATAGCAACTGGGCGTAGAGACCTCGGGGACTTAACAGTCCACCACAGAGGCCTCGACCCAGGGTCAATATATTTATTTCACAATACGGTACCAATTTTTATGCCCAGATGCGCATTTCGACAAATTTGCTCCTTCAGTGTATGCTCAAACCGGAATGTTTGTGCAAGCTCTAGAACTAAAAATCTTAGCCAATACATATTAAAGTTTGTCTTCATTATCTTTCTCTTTTTAAATCTACCATGATATACCGGTATTTTTGAATGGTGGTCTGTTTTTCAGATTTGATGTAATTATTTTATACATGCTCCAAATCTTGTTTAATATGTAAGATTGTCATTCCAGCCACAAAGAATATTATAGTTCAGTGTTTACATTTCTGTACCAATTCCAAGGTTAGCGTACTTGGTTTTATCAGTGTATTTTAGAGTAAAGTCAAACGTTTATTTCTGTGTTTAGTAGGTGGACTGGAACCATACTTGCATTATGACTAGTAAACTCTTTATTTTGAAGATTTCAGTAAAAGTTTAAATTTGTTTTGATAATGATGGCACAACCTGTAAAAAGAAATCATACTTTTATCGCAGTAACACTTGCTTTATTGTTATTTAATCAAAGGAGGGTATTGTTAATAAACGTACCTTTGAAGCCCACGAGATGTCGTAGGTAAGCAGTCATAGCACAATATTTTTCGGAAAGTTCAGGACATACTAAATGAATCACATGTAATTCTTGCAGCGTACACAGCTAAATGCTGTCAATAGATTTAAACACGAGAGTGCTAGAATCAAATTTAACCATGACGTTTATGAATCTTTCTGACCGTGATTTGTACTGATATTTCGCTTCTTCTAAGTCGCCAATTAATTTATACTAGAATGGATTTGATTGATTATTTATGATTTTAAACGTCTTCCACCGAGAATATTTCACTCATATGGTGACGTCACCAATGCGGTGAAGGGCTGCGAAATATTAGGCCTTATCTCAGGCCTCAAGGCCTTTGAGCAGGGAGGAATCTTTATTGTGACACGGGGCCTTCGGTTTTTTCCGGTCCCATCCGAATGACCGCCCATTTCAAGGTCGCCTCTTACACACCGCAAGGGGATGCTGAGTTGCACTATTTAACCCGGATCCTCAGGTCCTTACAGAATGAATACCTCTCAAACGCCCATATGTCGTTTATAAAGAAATACGAGGACTGTATTTTAACATACTTTCTTCTCTGTCAGCATATTAAATTTTGGTAATCGGGGTTTTCTTGACGCAACAAAAATGTTATTGCTACTCGCCTGCTCCGTAACGTCATGCGATGTCAACTTTTTAATTAACATTTTTTACGTAGACTACCTCACTCTATAATCGATTTTTTATCCCCCGTGATCGAAGATCGGGGGCCATATTGTTTTTTGTCCTTTCTGTCCGAAACTTTACCTTGGCTATAAGTTTCGAATGGTAACTCACTAGGGCTTGAAATTTCATATGTATATTGTTCTTATGACAAGACCTTTCGTGTGCGTACCAAAAAATGTTTGACCTCTTGAACCTTGACCTATTTTTCAAAAACTTTAAGCCTTAGCTATAACTTGAAATGGTAAGTACTAGGGTTTTGATATTTCCATATAGTTCATTATTGACAAGACTTTTCCGTGGGTATCATCTTTTTACCTCCTGACCTTGACTTCAAGTTTGCACCATACTTTCAAAAACTTTTAACCTCGTTATAAACTTTTTGATGGTAAGTACTAGGGCTTTGATATTCAACATGTTGTTTCTTATGAACAAGACCCTTTCCGTGGGTACCAAAATATTTGACCTCCTGACATTGAGTTGAACCTACTTTTCAAAAAACTTTAACCTAGCTATAATTTTGAATGGTAAGGACTAGGTGGGGTTTTGAATTATTCATTTGTATATTCTTTATGATAAAACTTTCCGTGGGACCCAAATTTTTGACGCTCCTGATCGAACTTTGACCTGTTTCAAAACTTTTAGAACATTGACCATTACTTTTAAAGGCCATAAGATAGGGCTTTCATAATTTTACATGAGTATCCCTCATGACAAGCCTTTATTGGTATCAAAAATGTTTGACCTTGAACTTTGACTACAACTTTACATTGATCATAATTGAATGGTAAAGAGATAAACCTTTCATATTTCACATGCTTATGATCCTTCTGACAAGCCCTTCCCACTGACAATGTGGATACGGGGGCATTCGTGTTCACAACACATCTTGTATCAATGAATTGCGTCAAGAAATGAGGAACATTTTTCATCTTAAGGACCTCTCTACACTAACGCACAAAAGAAGCTAGTAAATTTTTAAGCAATTAGAGTTAATCTGCCTTAGATCTACATTGAACAATATTAGTAATGTGGGTTTTACCAAAATTTTTGTTATCAATTCCGCATTTATAACATGTTCATAGGTAACAGAGGTACTGTGAGCAATGCTCACTAGGATAACCCCCCCCCGCTTACACAATCTCCCTTAAGTATTGTTAACTGTTCAGAAATTTGAAATATAAATCATATCGCTACCTTTATGGTCCAGAGAGCTTGACCTTTGACCTTTTGAATCCAAATTCAATAGGAAACATCCTTGACTCATGGACAGTTCAATTGTATGACATGGTGATTCTAGTTGAAAGTATAATGCTCTAAGCCAAAATTCACACTGGTACTTCCATGTCCAGTGTGTTGAATCGTTGACTTTTGACCATACTTCAATAGGGAAATCGTCGTCCCATGAGTAGTCCATAACTTATGATATGGTAAACTCTAAGACGCATAGATAACTCTAGAGCACGGTAATCATATTGCTACTTCGATGTCCAGTGTGCTTGACCTTTTGAAACCCCAAATTCGATTAGGGAACATCTTGTCCCATAAGTAGTCCATATGTATTATGGTGATGTAGGTGGAAAGGAATAACACTTAGAGCCCGGAACATTTTTGCTACTTCATTGTCCAGTGTGCTTGCTTTGTACCCAAAAAATCGATAGGGAACACTTCGTCCCATAGGTAGTCCAATATATGATAGGTGACTCTAGGTGAAAGAATAACAACTTTAGAGCCCGAAACCATTTTGCTACTTCATTGTCATTGCTTGACCTTTGCCTTTTTTGACCCCCAAAATCAATAGGAAACATCTTCGTCCTATAGTGTCATATGTATGATCATGGTGACATAACACTTTAGAGCCCGGAAACCCATTGCGTCTACGGCGGACGGACAACCCGATTCAGTATACCCTCCACAACTTCGTTCGGGGGGGGGGGGGGTTATAAAGATAAGTTAACTGAACTCTTTTAATTTGGCAGGTTTTGTTTTCAATTCAGTGAGCAATGGGATTTATTTTCATCAAAATAATTCACTATCTTTTGAACATTTTTCCTGGATCGAATGACCGTACATATATTAAAAACTACTTAACACCTTAATGTGATTAAATTTTTAAGTGTCTAAAAAAATCATTTAGTATAAGGGTCCTTACATCTTTTTTTTTTTATTTTAGTGCAATTGTCAGAGATATACTTTAAACTTGTAACAGATGTTTATCTGTTTGTATAAACACCAAATCGACTGCTCCGTTACCCCATTTTCCAGTTGTCAATTTGAAACTAGATGTCCTATCGGGACTAAACCCCCCGCGGCGGCACACTACATACAGAACACACAGATTTCTCAGATTACAGCAGTTGTCTATCAATGGGTAATATAGTATATAATTCTTTAGGAGTTGTGACATGCACTAATGCATACATTGGTGAAAAATGCCTAACCAAACGTTCATATCTGTACAAAAATGTCCAAAAAATTCCTGACAAATATCACATCTCCATTATTTGAATCACATCTAAGGTTTTTAAAAACCGCCAAGTGTTCAGAGGAGTGCGAACAACGCATTGATGCACTAGGCATGGTAAAATGCCATGTCCAAACGTTCATACATTGTACATATAGTCCAAAACATTCCTGACAACTGCACATCTCCAATTATAGTGACTAACTAACAATAGTTTCATCTAAAATCCTGCAGAGTGTTTAGAGAGTTGCGGACAACGCAACTGATGCATAGGTATATGTAAATATGCTTCAAACGTTCATATCTTGTACAAAATTTCCAAAATAAAATTCCTGACAATATGCAAACTCCATATATATTCTTAACACTTCACAAAGTTTCATAAAATCCCTGCAAGTCGTTTAAGGATTGCGGACAACGCACTGATGCAATAGGTATATTGGTAAATCTAATCCAAAACGTTATATCTTGTCAAAAATTTCCAAAACCAAAATTCCTGACAATTGCACATCTCCATTATAAATTCTAACGACTCCACAAGATTTCATAAATCCTGCAAGTTGTAGAGGAGTTGCGGAACAAACCACTTGAATCAAATAAGGTATATTGGTGAAAAAGATAGCCTAAGTCCAAATATTCATTCTTCGTACATAAAATTGTCCAAAATGAAAAGTCCTTGACAATATGCACATCTCCATTATGTTTAATTCAGACCATCCACAAAAGTTCATTAAATTCTCGCAGTCGTTTAGGAGAGTTGCGCAACGCACTGAGCATAGGTATATGGTGGAAAAAATGCTAAGTCCGAAACGTGTCATATCTTCCGTACATAATGTGTCCAAAAATAAATTCCTGACAAATATGCACATCTCCGATTAGATATTCTAACACCCACAAAGTTTCGCTAAAAATCCTGCAACGCGTTTACGGAGATTGCCGACAACGCACTTGATCAAGGTATTGGTGAAAAATGCCGAAGTCCAAAACGTTCATATTTTGTACAAAATGTCCAAAAAATTCCTGAAATAATCAACATTCTCCATATGTATCTAACACTCCACAAGTTTCATTGAAATCCTGCAGCGTTAGGAGAGTTTTTCGGACAGACAGACGGAAAGACAGGGTGAAACCTATATAACCCCCCCCCCCCAACGTAAATTTACATGAAATCGCAATATATTAAATTTTAAATTAACATTAATAGATTTATGGTTAAAACATATTACAACTTTTAACTCACCTGAAGCCGAAGCCAATGACTTTTCTGAATCGCCTTTGTCCGTCGTCTTCTTCTCTGTCCGCCGTTGTCTGTTACTTTACATTTCATTTCTTCTCAGACCGCTGGGCCAATTCAACCAAAACTGGACACATATCCTGGTAAAGGGCTTCAAGTTTTTCAATGAAAGACCAGGCTCTCAAGGGGGAATCACGAAAATGCAAAACTAGGGTGTTCATTAAAATCTTCTTCTCAAAGAACCACTGGGCAGAAAATGAAATATTATATGGAGTTTCATGATATAGACCCGTGGGTCCGGTTAGAAAGCCCCAGCACCCCTCGTTTCGTAAGACGCGACTGAATGGGGGTCATTCGGAATGAGACCGAAAAACGAGTCCGTGTCACAGCAGGGGTCACAAAAAGACCCCTGCTCAATTAGGCCTATTCCGAGCATAGCCTAAATTTGCAAGCCCTCACCGCATGGCTGACGTCCTATGATGAAATATTCTTGGTGAGACGTAAAACAATAAAATTATAAACTTTAGGACAGTGTAAATATCCACTGAGATATCATACAGGGTGTCCCAGAAGAAAGGTAACACTTTAAGATTTTGATATCTCCGTTGAATATTATGCTATCTTCATGAAAATTCGTATCTTTCAAAAGGTCTCAAACTAAAGATTTTAGTACTTTTAAAAATTATTGCGCCAAAAATCACGACGTCCTGCTACTATGACATCATTAAATTGCAACGTTTATTTCAATATGGTGCGACTCACATCAGATCAGCGCATTTTTATCGTCAAAAAATTTTATGAAACAAAATGTGTTACAGACGTTCAGCGAAAGTTTAAAATCCTTTTTCAAAGAACTGTAATGTAAGCAGAAAACATGTCTACAGGATTATATGTAAATTCGACGACAGGGATCAGTTGCAGATGCCCCAAATCAGGTCGGCCGAGGTCAGTCGGAGCGACGATAATGTGAGTACTCTCCGAGAAATGCCTTTCTAACAGTCCAGAAAAGTCTGTCAGACGTTCCTCCTCAGAGACAGGAATTTCTAAAACTTGTGTTCACAACATATTTAGAAAGGACCTCAAACTGTTTCCATATAAAATTCAAAATAATGCAGAGTTTGAGTATATTCCGATCAGGTTCAAAGACTGGATTTTTGTCGTTGGGCAGCAGACGTTGCTGACAATTACGCAGACGCATTTCAAAAGTTTGGTTTTCGGACGAATCGCATTTCCTCCTATCCGGCCATCATATCAAACAAAACATGAGATTCTGGGGAAATGAACAGCCCCATGTGTTACACAGAGAAACCACTACACAGCGAGAAATTAACGGTTTGGTGGCGCTATGTCATCACATGGAGTAATTGGCCGTATTATGTGTTTACAGACACTGTGAATTCGCAGCGTTATCTTTCACTATTGAAAAACAAATTTGTTCCGGAGCTTCGAAAGCGAACAGAAAATATGCAAAATGTCTGGTTCATGCAAGATGGAGCAACAGCACATACATCTAAATTTGTTTTAGATTATCTCAATGAATATCGGCGACAAGGTGATTTCCCGCGATACCCTGAAGTGAAGGATTGTGGACAGTCCTGGCCCGCGCACAGTCCTGACTTGAACCGTGTGATTACTTTCTTTGGGGGTACCTCAAGTCAATTGTTTACAAACAAAGCCCGTGACACAAAAATGCTTTTGTCAACATCAAACGAGAAGTAAAAAGATCAGTGCTGAAATGTGTCAAAATGTAAATCACACAATTTCAAAGTGCGAGTTGGAGAGGGAAGCTTATGAAAGGACGTCATTTAGAGAACGTCATAAATTACTGAAGTGACTGGAAAGGTGTCCTTAGCCTAAGATGCTGTAAAATCGCATCGTTTGACATATTGACTAATCTTACTACCAGAAAAAAACTTATATCTTTATTTTATATGTGGACATATTTTGATATAAATTCATCAACATTAATAGTATTACAATGAATAGAAAGTGTGACTTTCATTTGGGACACCCTGTATTAATTGGTGCAAGCCCTTTTGAGTTATCGCGCGAAAACTGTTTTCACATTTTATGAAAAAAGTCCATATTTCTGAAACGTGAAATCAGAAATTTTCCAAAATCGAAAGGGAGCTACCTCAATGGATATTTACACTGTTCTAAAGTTTCATATTAATTGGTGCAAGCCCTTTCGAGTTATCGCGCGAAAACTGTTTTGTGACGACGGGACGGACGGAAGGACGACGGACGGAAAGGCGGCAAACCTAAGTCAAACATGAGTCATACAAAGTACTAGTTAATATACGAAATCCGACAGGCTGTGAACAATAGTAAAACAGTGGTTTCTGTCACACTTGGGACAAAATTTTGCTAAAAATCTGCAAGTATTTGAACCCCCACTTCAACTATTTTTTAACTGAAAATGTTTGATTGAGGCCAGTGGAATTCTCTTGGTCTTGCAACAGTCATGATGCAGAGACCGGCTGATGGCTAACTGTTCAAACAACGGAAAGACTTGCCATCATTTTTAGTTCTTCCTATCTAACCAGTGATTGAACTCTGAACTGTTACGTGCCTTCAGCTATAGTATTAACTGTTACATGAATGCATTTAGCTGTCACGGGTGCCTATTTACAATACTTGGAGAAAATAATTATGGCCATCATCAACTAAACAAGAGACAAGGAATCTCAACCTTTGGCAGACGCTACAATCTGATTGGCCACCTTACTGAGGGATTCTGCTTGACTGACTTTACAATTCATTTCCGGATCAGCCGATGCCACTGAGCGATGGAGCGAACCCCGTGCTGTACAACTGCTTTCGCGTCGGCCTGGTCATCAAAAATAAGGTTTTTTTTACCATTAATTTTATAGTAACACCAACCAAATTGTTTACTTCAATAGTGAATCTATCCTTATATTTGTTCTGATGACACCGTCCAAGGTCGAAAACCGGTCAACCAAAAATAAATTCACAGAGCATCTTACGATGTGTTTGTTGATCCTGTTTTATTACTTTAAGTTTTACTTCTGGTTCCAGACCCTATTTGATATCCACTCTGAGAATCTACCGCTATTTGAACATGAAAAGTTGGATTGGGTCTCCAGTTTTCATAAATTTTATTTGTTACAGAGTAATCTTGATGATCGAAGTACCAGTTATCACTCCGGAATTTCCAATGACGAGGGAGAAGTTCTGCAGAACACAGACGCGAGTCGTTTGACAAAGGTTCCCAAACAGTTCCTGCCATAACGCCCAAGCACACCATACTGCCAAACTACCTGGCAAAAAACAACGTTTCAAACAATTTGTTCAAAAACCTAAGAATCTACCTCTCGTTTATATGAAAGTGATTATATGAATCTTTTTAAAAGGGACATGTGGACATATTTCAACTTTTATTTTTCATTTTTTAATGTTACGATGCTTTGACTAAGGTATTTGTTAATTGCGTCAGAAAAATTTGAAGGCTCAAGTCCTGTTCTGAGTTAATAAGAAGAAAAACAGCACTCACAATTCTTAGTTACCTGTAAGCCAAAGACTTGTGTCATGTTGAAATTGCTTAACAGAACAAATATCATCCCGACTTGAAACAGAAAACACGTAAACCTGTTTAATTGACCAGTTCAAATAAGTTGTAATTCATGAATAATTTGCTCTCAAATGAAACTAACATAATCATGTAAATAAATACATGGCCACGGGCCCAAATGCTTATAAAGAATTGTGAGACCTATGATCTCTCTTGTAAAGCAACAACTGACATTTAAATTTCGCTGGACACATTAGAAACCACTCAGACCTTCACAAAATGAGCACTGCAAACCATTTTAAAAATTGATTTCGAAAAATAATTTTTAAGCTTAAAATGATGTCTATGCCCTTCGAGACACATAAATCAAACTTCCAACGTCTTGAAAAGGAAAAATATGTGGAAGCACCTAGAAATTTTACATTCATTTTAAGGCTGTTTGATCTGCAAGATTAATGGTGTATTAAAACCATAATGCAAAACGAAATACATAATTTAATTTTCATAGGCTTTTTACTTTATTGATCAGTGTTCCCCCACAACTTTTCGAAACCTTTTTTCTACAAAACACTTACAGCTGCTGCAAGAAAAAAGTAACGAACATAGTAGTATCCTTTACAACAAGGTCATGGCCCAACAATGGTAAAAACCGCTATGTGATTCAATTGTGACCTTTACAGTGACCTTGGCTCAAAGTCCATGAAACTCCTTAGGTCTAGGGTCAAAATCTGAAAATATTATCTCTGCCTTGGGGCCTCATGAAAGTTATGGCCATTGACAATGTAAAAAACCTCTATATGTGCTTGATATTGTACGAATTACTCTGGAATATGTCAACATGTACCAAATTAACTTCTTAGTTTCAACATTCGTACAAATTTACTCTGGTTTGATAGCATTGTACAAAATTACTTCTGTTGTTAGATTGATCATATTACTCTGGTGTAATATGTACAAATTTACTCTTGTTGACATTGACAAAAATTACTTCTGGTTGTGACATTTTACAAATTACTCTGGTTGTGATAGTTGATTTACAGAATTACTCTGGTTGTGACATGGTACAATTTAACTCCTGGTCTGTAAGTATGTCCATTGTTACCTCTGGTTTGACACTGTACAATTTACTCGGTTGTGACATGTAAAATAGTCCTCTCCGTCTGTGACATTGATGTAAGCAAATTACTCTGGTTGTTGACATTGTACAAAATTATTCTGGTTGTGACACTGTACCAGAAATTACTCTGGTTGTGACATTGTACAAATTAACTCTGGTTGTTTGACATTGCTACAAATATATTCTGTGGTTTAGTGACATGTAACAAAAATTACTTCTGGTTGTGACATTGTACAAATTATCACTCTTGATTGTTGACATCTCGCTACAAATAAAATCTGGTCTTAACTGTACAAGAGTACTCCTGGTTTGCTAACATGTAACAAATTACTCTGGTTTGTTGACATGTACAAGTTTACTTCTGGTTGTGACATGTACAATTACTCGTGGTTTGTGACAATGTACAAATACTCTGGTTGTGACATGTACAAATTACTTTGTGGTTTGTTAACATTTGTCCCTCCAACAGATAACTCTGGTAATTCAACATTGTTACCAAATGACTTCTGGTTGCTGACATTTGTACCAAATTACTCTGGTTGTGACATTGTACAAATTACTTTGGTTGTGACATGTACAAATTACCCATTATGACGCTATACCTGACAGAAGTGATGAGACACATGCTGCAAAGTGGCTGCTCCCGAGAGAAGGATTCTGAACAACCCCTGAGGGTGTCCCTTTTCGAATTCTCTGCTTAGCACTCCACATAACGACCTTTGTTTTCCAGGAATTCATACAGCATCAGGAGAAGGTAGAACCGCTTCAAACAAACTCATTCCATTCTTTAAATGACGCCAAAACAACTGTGCTATCACAAGGTGCCATTAGTAAAACATGCTTACAATTAACAAACTCTTTCACCTCTACTAATCTAATCAATACAAACGTGTATAAAGCAATACTTAATAACAAACTCATCTACTATCTAATCAAAACAACACGATGTAGTAAAGCATAAGGCTCCTAATAACAAAACTCACCCTCTACAATCAATAATACCCCAATACATACACCGTTGCTCAGGTACAGAGCACCTTACTTATAGAACAAAATCTATCATCTACAATCTAATCAATACAACACGTATAGTATAGCATGCATTATAAACAAAACACATCTACTATCTAATCAATCAACACGTGTAAGTTAAAGCATACTATAACAAACTCATCTAACTATCTAAATCAATACAGTCACGTGTAGTAAACATACTTATAAAACTCATCCTACAATCTATATCAATACAACCACAGAATGATAGAAAGAGCATGCTCCTAAAAACAAACTACATCGTAACAATAGTAACTACCAACTATAAATCGCATATAGTAAAAACCATGCTATATCCCAACAAAACTCACATCCACTATCTAATCAAAAATTAACCACGCCACTGAAAATAAGTAAAGCATACTTATAACAACTCATCCATAACTAAGTAATCAATATAACACAGTTATAGTATAGCATGCTTAATACACTCATCTACTATCTATCAATATAACACTGTAGAGAAAACATACTTATAACAAACTCATCTACTATCTAACAATATTAACACGATATAGATAAAACATGCCTTATAACAAACTCATCTACATATCTAATCCAATTACAACACGTATAGTATAGCATGCTTATAACACTCATCTACTATCTAATCAATTACAACACGTGTAGTTAAAGCATAAACTATAACAAACTCATCTAACTATTGTAATCAATACAACACGTGTTAAGTAAAATCATTAACTTATAACAAAAACTCATCTACCTACTCTAATACAATTACAACAACACGCTATAGAATGCATGCTTATAACAAAACTCACTCTACTATGTAGATCAATAAATAACACGTATAGTTAAAAACATGCTATATAAACAAACTCACTATCTACTTATCTAATCAATAATAAAACACGATCTATAGTTTAAAGATACAATACAAAGTACTCAATATAACAAACTCATCCTACTATTTTTTTCTTCTAATTCAACATACAACATGCGCGTATTCAGACTAAAGCATGCTTATAACACTCATCTACTATCTTGAATCAATACCAACACTGAGTAAAGGTCATACTTATAACAAACTCATCTACTATCTAATCAATATACACGTAATAGTAAAGCATACTTATAACAAACTCATCTAAACCTATCTAATCAATACAACACGGTATAGTACTAGCATGCTTATTAACACTCATCTACCTACTAATCATAACAACACGTTAGTATAGCAATGCTTATAACAACTCATCTACTATGTAACAAATACAAACA